>CM060966.1:43706986-43899486 GCA_030765045.1 Tenodera sinensis | reverse complement strand
GAAAAGTCGGTTAAAATCAAAGCTGGTATTTAAGTTTAATGTTTTTGGGGACGTGACACGAAGATATTAAAGAAAATTGTTCCGCTCTGAACTACCCTTTGTCTGGAAAATGTGTCGAAAATTTTGATTTTCTTGAAAATGGCTCCAACGATTCTAATTATAATGACATGTTTTTAAGGTATTTTTATGACAAATGAAATGTATATTTTTAACTTTCTAGCTATAGTCTATGTAGCCTTGTTTACTCTGGATGACTTTCGTATAACTCGTTAACCGTAAGACAATCTTACTGTACAAAAATGTAGATCTTGCTACAACAAACAATTTATGTCCAAATAAACGGTTTTGTAAGGTGAACCATTTCGAAGATATTCTTTGTTATTTGTGTCAGTTTCGGAAAACTGAAATGCAACATTGTTGTTCATTTTTTATATGTTAACCGAGCAAAGAAAACGAAATCTTAAAACTTTAAAAGATTTGACAATCGCTCAAAGCCTACTGTGTTCTAGTATTCCCCTTGCAGGTACAAGGAAATAAGCAATAAGGTAATTTCTGCAAATGTTTTTCTCAGCTAGATATAGGAAGAAGATATAGGAATAAGAGTTTGGAAGAATGGTTAGTACAAAGTAGAGAAAGTCATGGGAGTGCAACACATCAGATTTGTTGTATACTAACGTCCTCCAACGTAATGTCATATCGGACGATGAATGAATGAAATTAGCGAAGTGGGCTCATATGAACCCGAGGTCCATAGACTTAAAGTTACCCGACAGTTGTCTTCTCAGGATAACAGAAAACCTCCAAAGAATACTTTATCTGGCAAAGATGTAAATGTATACCTCCTCATCTCTTGAAGATGACTGGAAGGGAAGGAACACTGGAGTTATTAAGCGCCAATTTGTTGAGCTTTCACCTTCTCTGGTACATACTACATTAAGGAAAGCAAGTATTGTATCCCATTAAAACTTTTTATGTTGATATTTCACCGGAATTACCTTATGTACGGAATACGTTTTGAGATATCCTGAAAAAAATTATAACAAAATATATGTGAACCGCTCAATACAGAAAGAAATGCCCGATAACTACCAAACTGGTACGTGAGTTCAAAATCTTCCAAAGATGACTCATGAATATTTTCAAAAGCACCCCACTCCACACTACCCTTTATTTGGAAGATATTTCAACATATATAAATATGACGAAATATATGAATTTCGACATATTTTAAAATGGATATAAAGAATGTGATTAAAACACCGTGCGTTTATGGGCATATTTTAGTTACTGGGGTCAAAAATAGATTATTTTAATGTTCACTATTGCAATCATTCTTTTTCTCCTCCATTCATGGATTATTGTATATTTTGTAGATGGCAAAACCGATTTTAAATAACGTGCTGCGCCTAACGTGCCCTTTTCTAGTTCTTATGTTTATTGCATTTACAGGTAACTTATACCAGGTGGCTCATTTCATCCTGCATTGGACTAAGTAGATATCCCTTCATGCGCTAAAAGAGTTGCAGAGCTCAACGGCGTAGCTCTAGTCATGAAGACGGCAGTGGCGTGTTCTGATTCAGCGAAGACGTGAGATTAAGGGGTAGTTTAACTAGCGTGTCTAGTCCATAAAAATATATTGTGCTATTGTTTAACATTATGGATTACAGATTGTAAAGTGCAAGCATGAGGGCACGTAATGCTTAATTGTCATTTGTTTATTTCTTATTAGCACATTGCAGTATTTTAATATTACTTATTATTTTTATTTCTGTTCTTAGCTATCATTTTTGTTATATTATTTTATTGTTATTTCTATCAGTATGTTTATGAACATCATTATGCTCATTATTATTATTATTATTATTATTATTATTATTATTATTATTATTATTATTATTATTATTATTATTATTATTATTATTATTATTATTATTATTATTATTATTATTATTATTACTATTATTACTATTATTATTACTATTATTATTATTTTTATAACTATTATCATTACTATTATCATTACTATTATCATTATCATTATTATTATTATTATCATCATCATTATTATTATCATCATCATCATCTTGAGTATCATAACTATTAGTTTTATTGTAATTAGTTTTAATATTATCATTGTTAGTGTTATGGTTTATTATAATATTTTCATCGTTATCAGTATCATTATCAAGTGACTTCATTCATAGAACAGGTGTTGAAAATGACGCCCTTGTTGATTGATACACAATATTCCAAACGTCTCCTTGTATCCATATGGACGTTTGTGAGCACTGAGGGTGTGATAGAGGCACATGCTCAACGATCCTTAGACATAAGTTATCTACATGGGGCGATCTGTTTCAAACGCAATATTCTGCATGTGACTCTAAAATATGTTGTTCCATCAGGAGAACTTGGTGTCCAAGATATTGTGCTACCTAGGCCGATCTAGTTTCCAGGGTACAACTCATTTAAATGGACATCTACAGGTTCATAATAATGTGGTGCACCATCTTGTTAGAAACAGTATTTTAACACAAGGCGTAAAGGAACCTCATCAAGAAAATGCTGCGGCTCACCTTGCAGGAATTCCAGATATCCTGCTTCTCTAAGTTTGGTGCGAGTAACACAAATCCAATAACATTGACTCCAAAAATGCCACACCAAACATTTTCGTACCTAGTGAGGATTGTGAGGGGCCCAGTGGTGCATGTTATGCCTCTCATAGTGGCATCGTTGCTAACATAGCATTCATCGCTTCAAAGAACTGTCGCGCTTGGCCGTGAGCTCGGACGCGACGGCTGGTAAGAAATGCCGGTCGGGGCCTGATCTCCGCCCGGCAACAGGAACAGGCCAGAGGCGTTTACTGCTCTAAAGACCCGGCCGCCAACAGGACAATAGAGCCTCCGGAGACAATCGCTATTATGTGGTGGTGCGTGTATGGACTGTTCCCTCACAGTCACTCCCGATCATTCTGCTTCCAGAACTTCTCCATAGTCTACAGAACTATATAAGTGACCTGTTCGTGCCCGGAAAGCAGAGGTGGTATAGAAGTTGTCCAGTCGTTCTTGCAGTGAAGCATTACACAGCGCCTGTGAATTGTGCCGAGTAGCAGTTCAGTGCGAGTTGTAATCTGACGATTTTTTGTCATTCGATAGTTGTTCTGTAGCACTGAGTTTTAGTCTGTCTAAGCGTCTAAGTGTAATCTTAGCACTATGCTAACTGACTAGAAGGCAATAAAGTGTGATTAACAGCAGCTGATGTTTTCTCATTTGTTACAGAACCTATCAAGAATGTCAGGGGCGTCGGCAAATATTTGTCGACACCCTCGTGCACTATTCAACACTACGGGTAAAATTATTGCCATGGAATTGTTGGCTAAGGTGAACTGTACACGGATGCCATAACTATCCCTGCAAAATAATAATAATAATAATAATAATAATAATAATAATAATAATAATAATAATAATAATAATAATAATAATAATAATAATAATAATAATAATAATAATAATAATAATAATAATAATAATAATAATAATAATAATAATAATAATAATAATAATAATAATAATAATAATAATAATAATAATAATGAATAAAATAGCATAACAATATTAATAAAATACAACAATAACATTAATAAGAAACGAACAAATGGCAATGAAAGTTAATGTGCCCTCAAGCTTGCGCTTCAATCTGTAAATCATAACGCTAGACAATAGCACCGTATACAGAAGTGAGTTTATTCCCTGGAAAATAAAGATCCTCTAAGTAAAGTGAGACCCTTTCGGTTGTTTATAATTATTGTCTACTATCACGGACTATACACGCTAGTTCAACTGCCTCTCATCTCACTTCTTCACTGAGAGTTAGAACACGGCACTGCCATCTGTATAACTAGAATTGCGCCGTTGGGTTCTGCAACTTTTTTAACGCACGAAGGGATATCTACTTACGCCATTGCAGGAAGAAATGGGCCACCTGGTACATAATTTTCTACATGTGCGTACAATTTTGTCCAAAGCAGTTGCACCTAAGAAGCTCAAGTTTTCTGTGCTGCTAAAACATCATATGAACGATAAAATGAGTGGAGCACTTTTGCCATATTTTACATACAATTTAGAAACTATAATGTTGCTGTAACATTATTAACTATAATTGGGCTAATTTTATATATAGTCAGAAATATTCACTATAACATTCGAATTATCAATAGAATTTTTAGAAACTATGTAATCACTAATTTTGTGAGAAATGCTATTTTCTCAGTTAACCATAATGTTACACTGATTAAGACAAGATATTCTTCAAACAAGTAAATCTAAGTGAACTTCAACATACGAAAATTATTTTTCTGTGTATTAATTTACATCATTAGTGTATAGAGTGTGATCCGGGCTTGTGGGTCGTGGTCTACTGGGCCCCTTCTTCCCAGACGTTTCGTCTGTAACTGCGGCGACATCAGTGGCGGCGAGGTGTTGGAGATTTCAACAGCATTTTTGAACTTAAAGTTGAGGTCAGAATCTTCCATCTTGACAAAAAATGTGCAAATTATCTCACTGTCCTTTCTTGGCTCTGCATAACTGACTAATTAATTGATGTGTTTGAACATTTAAATGTTTTTAATATAGGTCTACAAGGTAATAACATAGACATGCTAAAAATTGAAGACAAAGTTAGCACCATGACTAAAAAGTGCTAGTTGTGGGCAGCAAGGGTCAGTAAAGGCTATTTTACTACTTTCCCCGCTTTGAAAGAGACTTCGGAGTCTTCTGTTGAAAATTTACCGAACCAAATAAAGAAATGCATAATTAAGCACCTTAGCACCTGAACAACCACGTTTAAGGAATACTTCCTCGAGCCAGACCATGATGAGGGTTGAATTCAAAATCTTGAAATAGGAAGGATTCAGAAGAGGAGCAAGATGAACTTGAGACTTGACAAACAGTGGCAAAATGAAAAACGTTTTTAATAGCGAAAACATTGTCGAATTTTGATTAACAACACGTAAGGACTAAAAAGCACTGAGTGATAAGGCAATGAATTTCATGCTCCCTTTTCCTACCGATGTGAACAGGCATTCTCAACTATGTGCTTCATGATAAATAAATAGAAGAATCGGCTAGATATGCGTCTAACTTCGGAATGAAAGTGGAGGCTAACATTTCAGAAATCACTAACTCGAAGGCCAGATTCAACGTATCACACTGAAAATTGTAAATTTATGGATTATTGCTATTGCTTTGTTCGTATGTAATATTTCTGAACTAATAATACTATTCATATTCTGATTATATGAGAGGTAAAACTGGAACTGATAAATTCAATACCACAGCTGAGATTTGAACCACAAACCCTCCACTTACCATGCAGTTGCTCTAACCATTACGCTACTGTGACAAATTGCCAGAATGATATTAAATTCTCCAACTTATTCGTATTTCTCCTGAAAAACCGATTATATATTTGTATTTAATAGTTTCTCTGTTTAATACAAATACATGTCTTGTGATACTTGCTTTTATTTCATGAAGTCCGTGGTCCTTACTGAAAGAAGGACTGTTTTAATACATCTAAGCTGGGCCTACATATTTTAACATATTAAGAGCTTCAGTTCTTATTTTTTTCAATAGAAATAAAAATATAAGCTAAGCAGATTGTAGTTGTATTAACATGAAATTTCATTTTCATATGTGAACAGTTTCCACTTTAAATTTCACAGTGATATATCGTGGATGCCTAAGACATCGTTCGCGTACCACCTGTTGCGAACCACAGGTTTAGGTAATGTTCATATTACAGTACTGACATTTTTATGCAGTGTGTTTAACTACGATGTATCCTTAATATATTGACGTGACAAATAGTATGTATGTACGTCTCAAATTTTCTGAAAATAACCTGTGAAGTCCTCTTCTTCAGGAAGGAATTTTGTATAATGGGCAAACCATAAGACATACACAAAAATGTACTAAACAAAATGCGAAGCTCTTAAAACACAATGTATTTTCCAAAAATTTGTTTCCTGTATGTATCTCTTTACCTTTGAGTGCTAGTAACAATAAAGGCAGTAATGATTTGCCATTACAACATGCATCTTAATGTTAATTAGCATTTTTATACAAGAAGTTCTTAAAATATTTTTAGGATATTATGAACTACAGCAGTGGATCGTTTTTAATAAAATTATATTAATTACATTTATATATTAACCTTTTATTAAGGTGTTAATGATTATAGCTTTTTGTAAATACGGTCATTACAGACTGTTATCAAGAATTTTGTTCTTCACCTTTTCAAGCGTCATCTATCATACTTATTGAGTATATAGAAATAAAAAAAAAAAAAAAAAAAAAAAAAATAAAAATAAAAAAAATTGAGAACACCCTAAGATATCGTTTAGACACTTAACATTTGTTAATGCTCCGACTTATAATTTACAAGCTGCTAGTCTAAAATCACGAAAATACTTAATATACTACCACTCTTTCATATAAAAGCACCTCTTAGATATTATTATTATTATTATTATTATTATTATTATTATTATTATTATTATTATTATTATTATTATTATTATTATTATTATTATTATTATTATTATTATTATTATTATTATTATTATTATTATTATTATTATTATTATTATTATTATTATTATTATTATTATTATTATAATTAATAATAATTAATAATAATTAATAATAATAATTACATTATACTAATAATAATATTGTTATTAGTAGTAGCAGTAGTATATTAGTCATTACCGGTGCCTCTGTTTTGGTAAAACAGACATCATAAGTAATTATTTTCCAATTTGTTTGCTGCTCCATCAAAAGCAGTTGTAAGTACTTACAAAGAGCTGTCTGAGTAATGCATTTTCCTGCACAAACAAATACAATGTTGATATACGTAATGACTATCCTAAATATTATTAGCTTGAAAACGTAGAAGTAGAGGGTCATGTATACATAGAAATGATAGATGTTTTAAATGAGAATCAGATTGAGCGACTAACTTTAATTAGGTTAAAGAGTTTGAAGTGCTTTTCCATTTGAAAAAGGGCAACAAATATAGTGTATAAGGTTTATTTGAGATGGGAACATAAATTTATGAAAAATTTTCCCTTCCGGTACTTGTTACCTTTTTCGATACGAATACATTCCTTACTTGATAATTTTCTTCTGTCATATTTGACTTTTTTATTTTATTCAAGCATAACCAAAAGTGCAGTATGAATATATTTTCTTACAAAGAATGTTCAGTTTTGAGTTATGCTGTTTACAAATGCACATATGACCGGTGCAGAGAAGAACGTTTTATATGAACACTTTTTCTTGGTGCTGAAATTTCGGTGTAGAAGTTTTGAGTTGAATGCAGCTCTTCCACATCGATCATAAGCTAAGGAATATGAGAAGAAAATGCAGCGCTTAGTGCTAAGACAAAGTTAAATCATTTGGAATTTGTGGAGGACATAGTACTGGTTTTATATAATGAAGATATACTGTAAATGGTCGCACAACAATTTGACGCTATTTGTAAAAGCAATAACGTTATAATTTCCAAAACTACAAAATGCATTTAAAGGCAGAAATCTGAAGAAGAAGAAGAAGAAGAAGAAGAACAAGAACAAGAAGAAGAAGAAGAAGAAGAAGAACAAGAACAAGAAGAAGACGAAGAAGAAGAAATAAGCGAAAATCCAGCAGAGCAAAAAATTCACTTGTAATATCTAGGCTGAGATGTGTTGTATGAAGAAGCTCAAGATATAAATAAAGAGCTACATAAGTTCCAAGCAATTTGCGGAACCATACATAGAACGTTTGAAAATAAAACTAGAGAGGGGAGAAAATTAAGATTATCTTCTGTAATGGCTCTATCAGCAGTACGCTACGAAAGAGGGTCGGGCTCAGAAAGCAAAAGACAGAAGCAAAATTCAGACAGTAGAAATTATACTCTTCCACGAAATGAAGGTATGTACAAGTGAAAAACATATTTGCAAAGTAGAAATAAGATAAGAGCTAGGAGTAAACTCATTATAATAGGAGTAAAATCATTATAATATAAGGTTATACGAAAAATGGATAGACAATCTTTCACGAATAACTAAAAGGGGAATTCTTAAACGATTACTAAGTATAAGCTTAGAGGACGCAAATTGGTTGCAAGACCAAAGGAGCGATAGAGAGAGAGAGAGAGAGACAGAGAGAGAGAGAGCAGATGAGAGACCGGAAGGATGTAGCCAATCCATGTGTTGAAGAACAACAGATTCTTATGAACATTCTGTTATTAACCAAGAGGGATGACTCCGATGGTAACTTTGTGGCTCGCTTTCGGGAGGTCCTGAGTTTGATTCCTTTGGGCGTCCGTCCTGACCAAAGGGCTTTTCTTCGGGGATTTCCCCTTGATCGCTATACGAATGCTTAGAAGGATAATCAACTGTACATCTTTCAAACTGCCTGTCACTCCATTTCTCCTTTCATTTCACCTTTCATCCTGGTTAACTCTTTCAAGGTTCTAAGCGCCGGGGGAGTTTCGGCGTGAATGACAGGTGAACCTCGAAATCCTCGTCCTCAGAATCGGGTGAAGTCTTTGTGTCCCGAGTCCATTAGGAGATCTGAAAGCCACAGGGGGCAGGGCAGACACCACCGAAGAGTTTAGATCTGTGGTTGTTAGGTACCCTACCGCCTGCTTTCGTCTTTTCTCAGCCGGGCCACCCTTATTTTCCTCTCACCTCACTCCTCCCTACCAAGGGGCACCCGTAAACTGCAACAAAAGATGCAATTGATCGAGGTACTAAGTCTCCCCTCCAAACTTTTTCGTAGTGTCAATGCTGGATTCAAATCACTGGAACATTAAAATTATGGCGTACATAGGACGCAGTGGCATGCAATGATATTTAAAAGTTGATTTGAAAACATTTTTATATAGTAGTTACTTCAAACGTTGTACGGATTATGCATAATCACCTTTGAATCTATGCGTCAATCCTATGCTAGACCAAAACATGGATGTAAACTGGTACGAGAAAGGGGGTAAAATCAATTACTTTATTATATGCAGAAAACCTACGCCGGTTTTTCTTCTCCGTTTTAAGAGAGGTTTATAGACGTGAACTCCGTAGCGAAAAAGGAAGTAGCAACTTACTTTATTGAAGGAATTATGGAATCAAAGACAGAATTCAATTACAGAACCAACGGGAAGTGAATCAGGATACAACGGAATAGAGGCTTCGAAAGATAAGGAAAGAGAGTGAGAAAAAAATTACTAAATCCGGTTGGAGCAAAAAACAAGAAATCTGGGATTCCAGAAGCATGTGCATATACGATGTTGCCAGCTGGCTAAGGTTGGATAATCGAATCTCGGCTACCAGAATTCGAAAGAAAGAGGACTTGTGAATAATGGAAGCTCTCCTTAGGATGCAAGGCTATTTTCTTCTTCTTCCTTCTTTTCCTTGTTCGGTAACAGTCTCTAACGTGCACACATTGGAGCCAATAACACAAATGGATCCTATGGTAGGCGATGAACGGAAGAGAAAGATGGAGAAGGGAAGACTTATCGTCCAGCCGGCAAAACATTTCAGCCTGTTGCATGCAGTTGCCTTTCATCGGACTCATCGTCAAGAATGAATCTCTACAACCTGTCGGATGTAAATCAAGTTCCAAAAGAACATCTGTCTTATCTGACTTCAACTCTCTTGGCAATCTTCCTTATTACCTCCAAGCGAATTTCTTGACGTTCGCGAAAAGCAAACTTTCTCTCAAAAAGACAAAAAAAGGAATCTTTTGTACTACAAAGGTAGCAAATCCCTAAGGATGTACAACATGAAAAGGAGAATCAAATTAATATGTTGATGCATCACAAAAAAGATAACAGAAAGAAAACATATTGACATATTACATTCATATCCTTTCTCTGCCCCCCCCCTCCCCCATTATTCAGCGAATTGTATTTACCTGCCTAGCAAAGCTATCCACTTCAAGTTAATCGAGATAACTTAAGACATTTTCTTGTAAGCACAATATAAATAGGGAACTAGAGTAGGCTTAAGCGATAGTCAAATCTTTTAGAGTTGTCTGTTATGTGATGGATTTGAAATTCCATTATCCTTCTATAACGAGGAGGGAAAATAAAGAAATAAACATCATGGGTGATAACAGCTCATTTAAGAAAACAGAAGTAATGCGAAAGTCAGGCCGACAGATAACAGGGGATTTCTAAAAATGGTAGTTCCGCATAAAAATGCATTTCACATAAATTTTGTGCTTTAACGTTATGCTCAAATTAGAATTTCATAAAATAAACTGTCATTTTAAAATAATAAGGGACGTAATGAAGTTGGATCAATTATTAATTGATATATAAAGAATATAGTTTAGTAAAGAGAAAATAGAAAATCAGATGAATATGTTGTATCAAGTTAACGAGTATAAATTTATCATGTATAGGGAATTTGTTTCATGTTATAGTGGGAAAAAGGCCGTTAGGTAATTAGTTCCCATCCGAAATCCTACCAGCATTCTTCCTTGTCCTGGTATTATTACGTCGCTAGCGAAGGGTAATTACGAAGGAGAGAAAGTGGCCGCACTGTTTTCCCTCAATTACATCGTTGCGCTAAGAGAAAAATAGAAACATTGTGCAAGCATGATGGAAGAAAGCAAAATAAAGATGTAAAAACGCCGAGAAGATAGTGATGTAGTCGAAGATGCGGAAGTAAGGGACGCGTATAAGCCTTCGTCAACGAAATAAGAAGTTTTTGTTTAAAATTGGGAGCGAGGGAATGCGGCAAAATTACCGAGGGTAACACGTTGGGTAAACCATCTCAGCTGCATGTTGATATTGCATTCTTCGCGGATTTGCGTGTTACTCCAGGAACGGTACCTCTGCCAACATTTAAGTGAAGGTATTTGTTCAATCTCACCTCAGGTAATACAGGAGCGTAACATCAGAAAATATACTTAAGGTGGCTGTTATTTAGAAAGAAGTACATGGCATACGGGAGACAAAGAAAATTAATATTGCCCGTGAGGACAACCACTAAAAGTCATGGTATACACTCAGTAATGCATAGTCTTAAACTAGTCTAATGTTTTATATATGCTACAGATAGTTAGTGTTTTGTTTTAATGGAACAAAAGCTTCAATTTAGTCTCGAGTTACAAATCTTTGTTATCATTTGGCCATGATAGCTTGCTGGTTAGAGCAATCGAACTGTAACCAGCAGATCCATAATCCACTCTATAGTTTTTCAGACTATTATGCGGTGTATTATAATGTTAGTCTGGCGTGTATTTTACTGATTCAAGTCTCTCATGATTTTAGTGAAAAACGCTTCAATAACAACCAAACTTTAAATTATTAATGATTTCATGTTATGTAACAATATTATTATTTTCCTATATGAAATCCTGGAAGTTAGCAGCTATAAAGACAATGTATCACACACAATGTCTTTTTTAATATTTTCTGCTAATTGTCTTGAAAGTCACACATTTTCAAGAAAAACGAATATTGGTAAATGTATTTTTTTTTCATTTAGGAGGAAAAATATTGCTGTTAAATAAATTTTATTCCGGGAATATTTCTGGAGTCATTTAATTGTTAACTCAATTTTTCTTTAAGCCAGACCTCAATTTTAAACAGATTTTGGTTTTACGCATAAGAGCAAATAATATATATCCAACATATTTTCTTAAACCAACCATTATTTTATAAGATAGGAAGTTTGAACAAAATTATAAAAGCTCAACTACATTTACAAAATATCATCTTCGAAAGCTGAAGTTCCACTTAGAGTTGTGCTTTCTCCGTTATATTATCTAATATCGCCTCCGATTTTCCAAAGAGCGAGGATCTAATTATATCATAGTATGCATGCCATATAGCGATTCTTAGTAAAGATGGTAGTAGCACAGTAGTTAGTAGTTTCCAAGAATACGCATTCAAGGTAAATGAAGGGAACAAAAGGTGGAGAGCGAAGATGAATCCTAAAAGTCAACATTAGTTACATTTACCCACTAAACAAATATTAGCATACACTCAAATTAAATAATGATGTTGGAGACCGATGCGATATCTGTTAGGGACTATTCAATACTTACACATTTTTATTTTTTATTTTGTTGTTGTAGCGTATATGTGAATAAATAGTATAAACAAGAAGAAATTCTTAGTCTTGGCGTTAGCGAGTGAGCACTTCCCGGGTCGGCACCAAATTTCATATTAGGAATTCCGCACGTTTTAGTGTGGAAAGAAACGAGAGAATTTATTTTTATTTATTACTATTTATTCACAAATGACATTTATCAAGTTAAGCGTGTCAGACATTTAGAACTAACATTAAACACTAAATCGACTTGCATTGCACAAATCTCCTCTCTAGTTACAAAAGTAAGGCTGACACTTCATCAACTCAAATACTTCATTAAAGGAGTTCAACTCTACTACTGTATCTCAGAAGGCTCATATACTTCAGTAGAGTCAAACCTATCTCGATGTCTGGATGCTCTACTCGGGGCTCAGCTTCAAATTCACAGTTCAAGGAACACAGACTTTCCAAAATCGGGTTCTTCGGATCATAACGGAAGTTCCATGATACATTTAGAATTTTGCACTTCATAAAGCCGTCGCACTTTTACAGTTGAATCTACATTTCAGTCCTCATATACTTCTGTTCACATCATTCATCTATCACCAGTAGTGTTTACAGAAAGAGATACCCCAGAACATGCCAAACCGTCAAGTATACTGAAGAGAAGATGTCATACAGATCTCCACTTATAAATTACTCTTATTTTCTACTTGCCAATATTAATTCTTGCTTTAGATTTTGAGGCCAATTGTATGCTCAACAAGTGATGTAGTCCTTTGAATTTTTATATCTTATTAGTAAAGTTGTGAAATACATAATATTGCAGAATAAAGTTAACTAGTTGATATTACCGAAAGTTCGCCATTTATGAATTTGACACGGCTGATCACCCGTGATCGACGGTGCATTTGTTGTTTGATAAACTAAAACTAAATGTAGCTTCATCTTTCACTGCCCTAACGTTAATACTACCTTTTAAACTTGATACATAATTGAATTTTAAGTAACTCTTTGGTCTAGTTCACCCCATTTTGTAGAAAAGTTACAGAACCTGTTGCTCTGCTAGGGATGATTAAGGGGACATTAAGGAAATTTATTATAATAGCGATTGTGTAACCGTTGTGCAAAGGCAGCTATTAATGCGACCCTTCTAAAACAAACGGTGTCAATGGAGATTCATTAAATCTTAACCAACGATTCAACAAGTGGTCTTTCTCTTTTCAGGGACTTTTGGTGTGACTGTAAAACTATTGAGATCTTAGGCTCATCTTTGCCTCCAGTTCTCTGTGGCTAGGATACTTTAAAAATGTGCCGCAGTTAACGAGTAAGACTGAAGGCAAAAGAACGCATATTGACAGGGACTAGAAGAGCGCAAATGAATCTATCTAAACCAATTTCAGAGTCAGGCGTTGTCATCTGTGTTATTAAGTCACCACTTGCACTCGTATTTCAATTCCGCTCGCCCTGCATCACCCGGGGTCGCACACTGGTCATATTGAGCACTCGTGTTCTATTTTATCCACGAAGGCAACACAGCGTGACCGGTTATCTACACAGCTACGTGGTTTTGGTTTAAGTAGCTCTTATTGAAATAATAAAATAGTTCGTAGTACCACAATTCGCTATAGTGTTAGCAAAACCAAAATGCCACAGGAAGAAAACCTAGTAGACAAAGCTGTGTGGATGTAAGATGTTGCATTTCTATATCAATCACATGGAAAATCGTGTGAATTATCTGTAGAAGAGGGAGTAGACAGAGAAATGCGATTGTGTTTCGTAAAAGAGACTTAAGTAATAACCATGTGAATGTAATGGGTTGCATTTCGATTTCAAACATATGCAAAAATGCATGAATTGTTTGTAGAAGAAGGAGTAGAGAAATAAGTATGATCATTACTTGTGTAGAGAAAGTCACATGAATGAAATGTGTTGCATTTATATTTCAGTCATAGAAAATTGTATGAATTGTATGTTGAAGGACGAATAGAGAAAGAAATGTGATCGTGTTAAGTAATACAAAAGCGAATATAATATGTGATATTTCTATTTCAGTCATAGAAAATTGTATGAATGGTATGCAGAAGGGCGAGTAGGGAAATATATATGATCGTGCTTCGTAAAGGAAAAGTGCGAAGAGAAATACGTGTGAATGTAATGTGTTGCATTTCTATTTCAATCATATAAACTGTATGAATTGTATGCTGAAGGGCGAATAGAGAAGAAAATGTGATTGTTCTCCTTATGAAGATTGTGTGATTGTGTTTCATAGAAGAAAAGAGTGTAGAGAAAATCCTGTGAATGTAATGTGTTGCATATCTAATCATAGAAAATTGTAGGATTTGTATCTTGAAGGGTGAATAGAGAAGGAAATGTGATCGCATTTCGTACAGGAAAAGTGAGTGGAGAAGACCATGTGAATATATGTGACATTTCTATTTAAGTCATAGAAAATTGCAGGAATTGTATGTTGAAGGGAGAATGGAGAAATAAATGTGTATTTCGTAAAAGAAAAGTGCGTACAGGAAACAGTATCAATGTTATATCTAAAAGTTGAGGCATTCTAATTAAGTTTTACGGAAAAAGTGAAGTCCATTGAGGATTACATCAGAATTCGTAAATAGCTGACACAAATATATTTATTATCACTAATATATAAGTGGAGTTTATGAATTAATATTTAGAAGTAATTAAGAAGAAAGCATTTCGACAACGGCTGAAACAAATGAATCATTATACGAATAAATACCTACATTATGAGCCGAGGTTAGTAAGTGAACACGCCCCGGCGATTAATTTTGTAAAATGGGCACGATTTATCATTATCGAAGGGCAATCAACTTATACTTCGGCTACTTATCTATTGAACTGCGAACTCCCCAAGGACCTCCGAGTCTTTAATCATCAGCATTTTATAAATTACGTTTCTTAAGGTAAGAAGAGCTTCTACCTAACTTATAAAAATCTTTTGAATCCGTTAAACTTTGAAGTGTATAAGACTAACGTTGGTTTGCCAAAAAGTGTTCCATTACTTTGTTGTCATGCATTGTTGTAGGTGTCACGTCTTTTATAGTCAATAACTCTTCCGTCTTTGAACGTGAACTGTAAGGCTCCCCAACAGATCCTTGTGAAACACTGTAAGGCATCACTAAAGCAAATGTGAATACAATTATCATTAACGATTGCAATTGAATAACACAACGAAGACGAGGTCTAGGGGTAACGTATTTTATGAAAAATAGCAAACGACTTTGGAAACTTAATCGCAAGAAGATATGACTGACATAAAGAAACAAAAAAATAATCATGTCGAAATTTTAATGATCATTAAGACCATGTTGAAACGTTTTCAAAACCTATCTCTTATTGTTGAATCTATGACTTATATCTCCACAATGCATACGAAATAGTCCAAACATTGTGGCGACGGATATAGATAGGCTACTTGATTAATTTAATAGTTGGAATAGGCATAAAGGTTTAGTCACATAAGATTTTAATTATTCTACAGAAACTGTTTATAAAAAATCTGGCTCATGTAGAAATTATTGTTAAAGGCACTTATTCCTCTATGTACTTATGTTAATCCAGATAAGCATTTGTATAATATGTTTTGCTACATATTTAATTGTAGATACAATGGAAACAGGAGAATGATCTTTTAACAGCTGCTCGCTGTGTGACGGCTTTGATATTCTATTCTCTTTGAATGGTCAGGACCTAAAAAGCTAATAACGATTTCCTATTTAGAAAGCATAAGTACGGGAACGTTCAAACGCATAACAAGGAATATCTCTAAATGCTTATCTGCCTAAAAAGCTTTATTTGAAATTTGGTATGTGCCTCAACGTGATCTTTATTTTGGTGAGTAGTAATACTTTGGCTATCTCATATGGTTTGTCAGTTATGCAAAAGTTAGTCAAAATGAAGAGGACTTCAGAGGTTATTCCCAGAAAGCTTAAGATATAAATTTATATGCCATGAAAATATATTAAAAATATGGTGCTCGAATCAAAGTCTTTCGACACATTTTTGAAAGAAGAAACATTTGGAAAATATTTCCATCTAAGCAGTGGCATGGGACGGAAGAGCCCTTTTTCGAAAATTTGATGTCGATTATTTTGAAGAGGCTGAGTTTAAACATCAAGTTCGGTATTTAACCGACGTTTTGTTTTTGAGCATTGCTGTTCACAGACACATATACGGAACTTTTTCTAAAAATTATTCCTGTTTTGAATTCAGAGGCTCTATAAATATATTTTCCAGTGCAATCTGGGAGTCACACTTTTGGGTGACTCTCTACCTACTATATAATAGTACAGTACTGTATGGTACAAAAAGTACTGAACGAGTGAGCCAAGAAATAAATAAAATAGTGTTTCGATGTACCAAAATCCAATTTCCATCACAAACATTTACGTTAGGGAATGTTGGGTACCTTAATAAATAACGTCAGTACATTATTATTATGATTATGATTATTATTATTGTGATTATTATTATTATTGTGATTATTATTATTGTGATTATTATTATTATTATTATTATTATTATTATTATTATTATTATTATTATTATTATTATTATTATTATTATTATTATTATTATTATTATTATTATTATTATTATTATTATTATTATTATTATTATTATTATTATTATTATTATTATTATTATTATTATTATTATTATTATTGTGATTATTATTGTGATTATTATTGTGATTGTCATGATTATTGCCTCCTGAAGCTCTTAAAAATACGTATACAACCTAAAAAGTATACCAAATTCAGTTATCTTAATATGCGGATTTCATTTCAAGAACTTTCAGCATACATTTAGATAAATGAACCTTATAGTCCATAAGTTATTTGTTACAACGTTTGGAATTGTATTGTTTCATGTTAATAGCTCCAGTTTTTCATTATATAACGTATATAACCTTTTTTTTGAAGCTCATGAGATAGCACCCCTATGCATAGAAGGCACTTAATAGGAGAAAAGCGTGGTAGGAGAATTATTATTATTTTCTTGTTTAACGACGCTGTCAATTGCCAGGATCACATCAGCGTCGCCGGTGTGCCGGAATTTTGTCCCGCAGGAGTTCTTTTACATGCCAGTAAATCTACTGACATGAAGCTGTCGTTTTTAAGCACACTTAAAAATTTGAACCCGCGACCTTGGGAACAGTAGGCCAGCGTCTAACCAACTGAGCCACCCAGACCGACGTGGTAGGAGAAGGCGGGGAAAATCGTATTGTCAACGTATAAAAGTAGGAAACTATGCCAGTAGGAAACGCGCACTTTTAACACAATATTGCACAAGTATTCAGAATACACCTTCAGGAGCAATAATTGACACACGTTTTATTTATTTTTTCTAAGTGTCTGTAAAGTACAGTTAACTGACGCAAAGTGCGCAAACTTGAGATGCACATATTTCGAGTCCCGATGTTGGGAACAGCTCGACAGGAGCGGGGAAGGATGAACAGCAGAGGAGCGCTTCCATGATGCTTTGGGTGAAGCGTGTCGCTATCATTTCGTTCGATTCCTCAAGTTGTGCACCTTGCCTTAAATTAAGTGTAGTTTACAGAGGTTTGCACAAATAAATAACGTTATGTGTGTCAAATGCTCTTTCTAAAGGTGTGTTCTTAATACTTGTACAATAAAACAGCGCAATATAGTGTTAGAAGTGCGTGAAAATCCATTTTAAGTGTTCTGGTAAATAGAAAATATCGAATAAAATAATGCGCAATAAACACACACAATGATCTATTGCTTTACGGCATTTTCACCTCTAGCATCGATCTCAATCTGAGTTTTATATAATAGGGACAATTTCCTTACCTGTAGTATCACACAATGTATTCTCGTATTTTAGATTAACAACACAGTGAGCTATAATTTGAATAATGGAATCTAGAGCGGTAATATGTTTGATTTTCTGGCTTTAACTTACTTTAATGTTCTAATAGCTTTGCAGGCTGCTTTAGTATTTTTTATCTATGAGACGTTGTGGTTATCGGAACGGAGTTATATTTGTTTCCACTATTATAAATACATCGATTGAGATGCTCATTTAAAAGCATCTTTGGTTTACACTTGTTTCCGAAGGACAATCTTCCTGGATTACGTTGTAATATTTTAAAGTCATTAATGTTACTCAAATTTGTTCATATCAAGTTGTCTCTACCGGGAATCCGATTTAGGACCACTTTCCCACAGAATTTAATTCCATGCAAAACTTCGCTTTTAGTAATTTAGTAGCACCCAGGGATAGGTATAATCTAGGGCTCGAAAAAAGGAGTGTAGATTTCTCGGTTGGTGACGAAATTTGAAGTTCAGTCATTAACTCTCGACCCTAAATACATAAGCTGATGTGGATTCACGTTTAACAACTGCATTTCTTCACGGTATGCTCTGGTTTATGATGTTATTCCACTCCCTTCGAAATCCTATGATCGTATGGAGATAAACATTAAGACATCAAAATCCGTAGCTGACTCGCTTAGTATTCTCTATGGAAGGTAACGAGCAGGCATTTAGAGGGCATGTACGTATTCCGGCTATTACGGTTCAGTTGACAAGGCAGCTGAAATTCTTAACTGCGAGAAGACGAGCTAGATGCTCTTCAGCAGAAATCGTTTTATTGCTCCTCCAGTCGTAAAATAAGTGAACACGGAGGGTGCCTGTAAATCTTCCTCATAACGTATATAACTCCTACGCGGCGCTTTCCACGGAAAATCATGACATTAAAACGTTAGCTTAGAGACACAGTAGCGGGTCATTCACGTGCGTCTGCCTACTCGGCATTTCAGTGATTGTGCATTGTTTTGAGGGCTCTGTTTTGGCATTTTGTAGTAACGGCTGCCTCATTTATATACTGAGATTGGAGAAGCTAAAATGTAACTGTATCCTTGAGAGCAGTTGAAATAATACCTATATGTGAAAAATAACGTAAACACGAGACTTAAAGCCTTCACACGAACGTTACTAACTACGGCTTCGCGTTCGCCTGCGGGGCCGTAGCAGGAAAAGTGGCCGTTAAACACTACAAATGGCTCTGCGGTTAATCAGCAATATTACATTAATAAATCTCATCAGTTCCTGAAGAAAGCCACGAGGCTTGAATTGGCCGAAATCTCGACAATTATTAATTTAACACGGCTGATCACCCATGGAGCCATAATTAACAACGTAAATATTCACATGACAACATTTTAGGTATTTCGTTTTGCAATTATAATAACACTAATACTACATCCTCCTCTTGTCTTGTCTTTCCTGCCACGAAGGGGCTACGGCACGTTAGCCTATGATTTATTGTGCGTCGGATACTGGGAGGAAGGATGATACGAGAGTACCCTAAGGTGGTCATAAGTAATGGTGGGTCCCTAACAGCTGCAGGCAGTTCTTCAGTATGTCTGAGTGGCAGTTCGCCACAAGAGCACACTACCAGCCAGGTCCGGCTGATAAATCAGTCTCCCTGGCCGGCGGCCAGCCGATCGCACCACCTCCTCTCAGCCCAACACTGTATTTCAAGAGCGCAAGCTCCACTGCAGCGCATACTACCGGCGATCCTAATGACGCTTACAATCTGGAAAGATCGGATCGAGAAAGAATGCAATTAATGAAATGAGAGGGAGTGATTTGGGAGATGCAAGGTAAATATCCTTCCCAGCATTCGCCTGAGTCACCCGGAAAAACCCCCCGGAAACCCAAAGTTCAGGAAGACCGGCCGCGGTAATCCAACAATCTCGAATACGGGCCACAGACGTTACCGCTGGAGCCATCGCGCTTGAGCATCCTCTTCTTAAGTGTCTACCAATGTATATATTTATTTATATGTTTATTTATCGATGGTTTCCTTCAGCATCTCAACAGCATCATTCCACATAATCAATTCACTATTGAGAAAGAAAAAGTTGGACAACTGGCCTTCTTGGATGTTCTGGTCAGCAAGAGAGCAGACGGGACTCCTGGACATACAGTCTACCGCAAATCAACCCACACCGATCGATATCTGAACAAAATTTCCAACCATCATTATAACGACCCTGGGCGACCGGGCTGCCCGCATCTGTGAGCCTAACTCATTACAACAGGAACTCCGACATGTTGAACAGGCAGAGCAATACGCCCACCTACCTGCCAACCTCGAACAGGATCCACCCAAGTGCAGAGGCACTGCCTTTCTGTCTTATTTAAAAAATGTCACGTACAGAATAGGAGGCCTACTTAAGCGCCAGAACATCAAAACCCTCTCGGAAGAGGGCCAAGACCGACTGAAATAAGTTTACTATGGAAATGCACAGGATGGCGCAACCGAGGCTGTCATACTATAGCGAGGCAGACATAGATGTCGCCATTGAAAACGTACTGCCTCGCTACGTACGGCCAAGAAAAGTGCTACCACATACACCTTAAGACCACCCGGTTTTTGCACGTACCCCAAGGTAGAGCAACTCATTGCGCGGAGACGACGCTTGACAAGACTGTGGCGGTACACGCGTCAGCCTGAAGACAAAGTGCTAGCAAAATGGCTGCGCAACATCATTCGGCAACAAAATTAAAATCAACAAAATTGAACAGTGGGAAAATAAAATGTTGAGTACCACTCACTCGGACTCTTCCTTGTGGAAATTATTAAAGGTTTTCAAGGTCTCCTCGAACATCAACTCCGCAACTGAAGTGCTGCACAATCAAGGCAGCCTTCACTTCTCCGCAGAGGAGAAAGTCGAGGTGTTCGCTGACTGTCACCAAGACAAATTCACCGAAAACCCAGTGACCCAGTGACCTAGAACGGAGGTCAGACATGGGTACAAACCTGGGTTGGCGCAGGAGCAAGAGCAACAGCTATCCCTTATAACGCCGCAGGAAGTTTACAAGCTCATTAGGAAATTGCCTAATGGGAAAGCTGCCGGCCCAGACAAAGTGACTTATGAGGAACTTAAGCGTCTCCCAAGAAAAGCTATGGTGCAACTGACAAAGATATTTAACGCCTGTTTGTAGCACGGATATTTTCCCTCTCCTTGGAAGCGAGCTCCCTAACCACCAACCAAACCCTCCACCGTGAAACCGAGATCCCATCCGTTCTTGTGGCAATGACAAAAAACGTTACCGCAGAGTGGGCGCACATTAGAAATCACAAAAATTACGGAATTGCCAACATTGGCAAAGGTGAGCCGAAGCACTGTAAACATACTCGAATTAATGGTTTAGAGTGGTACGGCTCGCCCACTGATACGTGCCCAGGGCCCAGGCCATACTGTCGCTACCTCTGAGACCTGCGCCTCGGGTAATCGCACAGGAGTTGCAGCCTGGCCGCACAGGAAAACTGCGGAAAACTGCATAGTGTATATAGTGAGTGCATATAGTGCAGTGCGTATGTAAGTGTGCTGGGACACATAGCTTTGGTATGCCCAGTGCATGTATTTTATATATACACCGCTGGGGACATATATATCTGTGTGTATGTGCATGTGCGTTTGCGTATGAAGGGATATATACTTGATATATTCCCCAGAGTGAGTGCGTGTGAGTGTATATAATTGTAAATATGTATATAAAGAAAAAGACAAAACAGTGAAAATAATCAAAAACACTACAAACAAAAACTGTCCTCGGTGACCCAAAGCTGGTCACCGTATGGGTTTTTGCGAAAACCGAAAAATGTATATATGTACATATGTCAAGTATAACAAAATGTAAATTCTGTAAGCCTGTAAGCCGGGCCCTATGTACCGGCACCAGACCAATACTCGAATAAAATAACTTGAACTTGAACGATTCTGTTGTAACTAATCTTCGCCCAGAATATGATATCCACCGCAGGTGTGGCGAAACTTCTGGACATCTAAACTCCAGTAGACCATGGTCTTTTAAGCCCGGAAGAAATCTCTAGCTTTACTTAAATTTAGATTACTTATGTATGTACAGTGTATAAGTTTATACCTTATCATTTCAGCCAAGTTTTAAACCTGTCTATAAATATTTTAAAATTATTATATGCTAACGTTTCAATCTGAAAGCTTTAGTCTGCAGTTGGAATATATTGCGTAATTATTTCAGCGTGTGCAATAAAATGCTGCATGGCATCACTGATCAGCTGAGCCTAGATTTCGGTCCCCCTAGTACTTTCGCAAAGGTGTACGACTCGTGTGTCCGAGAAGTTGCCTACAAGCTAGGCGTTCAGTGTAAACGTGACAACCTTCCACTTCGTACGAACTGTATTAAACCCCTTTCGCAATGTGTTTTGTTAGGTCGATATAGAAGGTGCGTGAAAGTTATAAGCGGGGTATTTGTTATCATTATTAGTGTAAGATAACATGTAGAATTAGTAAACATAATGTGTTACGGCTCCCTCTTGCGAATGCATATTAAAGCATATCTGTGTGGAATGAGTAGGTTTGTAGAGATAAGAAAGGTTAATACTTTTATTGTTTACTTTACTTTATGCTATTGCATGTAACATTGCAAGGCACGCTATTTGTTTTATAATTAATATTGTTACCATATTAGTGCAACTTTTACTGCAGCAAAAGTACAGTGAACTAGCCTAGCCTTAAAAAGCTTGTAGTCAATGCTTTATGTTACGATAAGTAACATCTCTGCTTCCCTGTGTTATGTTTCAAAGAAACCTAAGAATAGAGCTGGCTGCAAAGCTTTGTGCGGTACAGGTCCATGTCATTGCCAGTGCTTTAACGAGAGATAATAAAAATCACAGCAATTAAGATGAAGAAGACGAGGAAGAAATGTCGGGAGAAGAAATACAAGGAAATTAAGTGTAGACAGTTAAAGAGATTGATAGTGTAATACATGTAGCTGACATCACTGGAAGTGTGATAACTTTCCTTGTAGTTACTATACTTCTTCAGTGCAGTAACACGAGAATAGCCTACAGAACATTTGTCTGTCATTTCTGCTTCTGTGTGTCAGTGCTCTCTTAAAGGTGAGTAAGTGACTCGCATCTAACCTCTCATTTAAACATTTTATTAGTCAAGAACTAACGTGTCACCAAAAACTACATTACTCACTCAGCTTAGAATCGAAGCCGCTTCAAAAATACACTCCAAGCAATGACCCATGACAAATTTTTAAATTGAATCTTAGTACTAGGAATATTTAATGAGCCCCTTTATATAAATCACCTCTAATTGTGAAACACTTAAAGAAAACTTTAGATATTTTAATAAAATTAAAGCAATGATATTTAGGATCTATATATGCAGCGGCCTGAAAACTGCAGAAAGCTGCCTATGTGAACCAAATTTAATAATTATTTCATCCAAAATCTCTGGGGATATATTTTGCGAACCAGCTTAATTATTCATTTTGGTTCACTCAACTTCCGATATGACACGCACGTGCAATTTCATCGAAATAGCAGAAGTAAGTAGTTGTCAATGATAACAGAAGCTACTCCACTCATGTCGGATTATCACTTGGTTGGGGAACTATCACTTTGTTTATATCAGCCCTTCTTTGCAATTCCACCAACATAAATATTTTCTTACAGTTCTGAACATCTGAAGTATCTATCCGCAGTAAAAGCAATCAGCGAGCCATTTATAATAGCAGACAAAAGACTTGGTGAATATCCTATTGAGGGTATTGCTTATTTAATTGAAGAGGTGAAGTCGAAAATACAGAAAAGAGCAGATCATGTGCATGGAGTCGGCTTCAGATGTTCTGCAACTCACAGCGGAGTTGCTATTGTTCTCACAGCCTACTAGATTAGCTGTAGTGCAAACTGCGAAAATAAATTTTAATTTTAATTTATAAATGTTATTGTAAATTGTTAACTTTTAAATCACTATCAGTATTAAATATAAGAATTTGTAATTATTTCGCGGCATACTCTAAACAAATATCACTCGAGGTTTTCATATTTGAGATAATTTCTCTTACGCTCCGTACTCGCAAAACCATCGCCACATGGAACCCCCTCATGGTATTGCTAAAGATAATTTAATATCAGTTGCGCTGAAATAAGAACTTTAATTTGTTACAAATTCACACCAGAGTGTGTAAAATGGTACAATGCACTTAGATTGTAGCCACCACATCATACTGATTTTACACCACTACAGATCGATGGATTGTGCTGTTCCACACTGCTATATGATGAATTAAATCTGAATTAAACAAAGTGGGCAGGTGAATCCTGATTTTCGGAAAATAACCACTGGCTACGGTTTATATTGCAGGCCTGTCTTGAGATATTATCGTCTTTGAAGTGATATAACGTGTTACAAAATCCTTATAAGCATGCATTTTATTAGAAAAGATAATACACTGCACGTCCTCAACCAAAGGTGCGAAAGAACACTTGGAATTAGTACAAATTAAACTAAATTATTTATTCTAAATACAAATTCCTCCACATCAATTCCTCAAAATCATGTCATGTAAGTTTCCTTTCATGGAAAGTTGAGCTGCACAATGTCCTTTACTTTGTACTAGAACTTGTGAATTCAGAGCGCAAGAAATAGCTTTAAATTAAACTTGCTGCAGTTACAAACTTATAAAGTGTAGTTATCAATTTAAGTATGGTGCTTTAATAACATTTGAACTGCAGCCAAAATTGGGGTTCAATATTAATATGTGAATTTTAATCTGTTACAATTTTGTGCATTTATTTGGCGCAGCATCTTAGCAATGATTAACATGTTTATATCATGGTGAAAGTAGGGCACAATAATAGAAACTAACCTCCATTGTCACGCAGTGCAGACAGAATTGAGGATAGCGCCACCATTTTTAAAGCGCCGTGCAGCATAATTCAGTGCGTATGCAGTGGCACCGGCAAGATCATAGCACGGCTACGTATTCGCTCAGTATACGAGTATTGCAAATGAACGCCGAGGTTGAAAATCCCGCCAAATACGAGAAGCGTGGTGTTGTAAGGTTTCTTTAATAAATCCCACCAAAGAAATTAAGATACGTCATGTGGTTGGAGAGATTAAGATCACAGCTCAAAGTTGCAAGGGAGATGCTCAACCTCCCAAGTCTTTCAAGAACTTTGAAGTCCAGCGTTATCATGCAAAAGCACAACAGCATACCGCGACAGTTCTTTCAAATGACTCGCCTAAGTTTTTGTAAGTATGTAGGTATCCGATTTCCCTATCTTCACCATGTTAAATTTACGAATTTCATGTTCCTTTCTCTGAAAATATTTGAGCCAGAACAATACATTTGGACACCAATAGATCTACGTATTGTTTCTTGTTGTTGGATTTTTCAGGGTACCTTATTTCTAAAAAAGACAATTCCGATGTGCTACGTTAAACAACTTTTTTTCTCACATAATTTTTTCTAGGTCACAGGTTTTTAAAGATAGAATCTGTGCAAAAACCAACTTGTGTATATCTTAACAATTTTAGTGTTGAAAATTTAGTGTCCATATGCAGTAGTTTCAGAGAAAAAGGAACATTTGCGTTGAAAAATGTTGTTTTGTGGAAACTGCGTTTAAAGTTTATCATAGCATTAATGTGCTCTAGGTCCATATTCTGGATCGTCAGGGATATCCTCATACTCTATAGTTCTTTTAATGCCTCTTGTGATCTCCCTGGCCTCTTTACTTCTGACTTCAATGTCAAGATCTGCCTCTTTCATACGAATGTCTAGTTCACGACACGCATTTTTCATGTTCACATTTGGGTCTGTAGCCAGCTTCTTCAGAACCTTAAGTCTAGTACTATTTCCTACGTTAAAAGTGAAAAGAAAACACATATAACCAAGGACTCAGCAATGTTCTGGGCACCCTGCTCCAGAAGTTTGCATTAGCAGATCTTCAGAGTACACGTGTTAGTGAGAGAGGCGTGACAATAGAGGTTGGTGTGGCAACAGTGGGCATTTAAATGTCCTTCTAGGGCGTTTTGACACAAAATAAGAAGATATTGTTAAGGAAGTTTCATATTATTAAAATTGGCAATAAATGTAAAATCGAAATTTTTTACCACAATAACTATATACTCCCTCACAAACGCACGCACCGCCCCTTCGGCTGGATTTTCTAGCTTAAGGTTATGGAGGGCGAACGTGTAATGGTTTGACGATTTCACTAGCACGGCTTAAAACGCACTGGAAACTACAACTACTTCCCACGCTACCTGATAGTGGATGTTAGTTTCCGAATTTCAATCGTATTTAAAATTCCGGGATAATAAATGTTTTCTGTAAATTGTGCATACTAAATTACATAATTGGTTTTCTAATTGGGAAGATAGGAGCACATTTCCACGTGAGATATATTTCTCTATTATTAAAAGTAATACATTTGAGTTTACTCGCGTCGCAGTTAATTTTATGTTTTACTATTTCGGTATATTGCTCACTCTGACTATACTCACAAGTGCTATATTTGCTTTAACGATTGTTTCAAGTGTCATATGCAGTATCCATATGGCCCCACAAGTGTTATTCAAATGTATTTTTTGCATAAAGAAGGCCTTCACAGTCCATTTATAGTTTGAGGAAGATAACTCTGTGGTAAGTTGTGGAAAGGTTTCACGTTCGATTCACACTGATCTCCCTCCCTAAGCTTGGTTTTGTCGTGGTTTTCCCTGTTCGGTAGGTGCATTCTGTTGCAGTTTTTCATGCACCACGATTTCTTTTCCAACATTTCCCTTTTATTCAATTTGTTTCATCTTTCAGGCGTGCTTTAGGTTTCGTGGTGTATGGCGGTACCAGAACAAATGGCGCGGGTGCTTGGCGAAAGAAAATAGTACTCTCTGTGGATGCTAGAGGGCTGCTTGGTCGACACGTCGTTCATCGCCTTCTCTAGACAGCTCCAACTGTGGAATGTGTCTTCAAACTTTCGCGCGTCTGTATTGTGTTGTCTCTCCTCTATGGCGCATTTACTTCATCCTTCCTCCTGGTATTAGTAGTTACAATAGACCTGAGTAGCTACATAGGTGACATTAGGTGCAAGAGCTCCCCCCTGAGAGATTGAAATTTCTTTAACAAAATCTTCAGACGGACAATAGTATCGTCCTTTTCTGTAACTATCCTATAGCTATATATGCAAGAGTCCTGAGATTCGCTATTTAATTTCTCCAGCTTAGCGCAGAATTAAGCATTTTAACAACGCGAATAGGTAAGCAATAGCAGTAACCATGTTCGGTGAAACACCGTGTACGTTTCAAAAACATCTTAGTTATTGGAGGAGACTTTAGGTCAGTAAGAAAGAAAGTGAAAGAGTCACTAATCTGCTGCACAGGACTATTCTAAAATAATGGGGGCGAATATTTAATCAACTATTGTCATGTTTTACAAAACAGTTATCATGGTTTGCTAACTCTGTTCTTTCATCTTGTGCTATTCTAAAAAGTCCAAAGTAACCGAGCTCTAGAAAACTGGTTTCGCCAAGTATCTGTGTGGTTATCAACTACTGCAGGTAACAAGGGGAGGCGTGGTTTTCTTCCAAGCTTTCCAAGCAATATTCATGAGACCCAGCAGGTAGTTTTTACTGCCAACTTTCCTGATCTTCCCCTTTGCGCCCTTGCCAAAGGTATGTCCATAAATGTCTCCTAATAAACATGCTCGAATCCAATGATTTAATATACTATTGTGGCTAAATGATTCATTTAAGCAACAAAGGAAACAAATAACTCATCTTTCGAAGCTCTACCTTCTATGTCGCCTCCGTGGTCTAGAGGTAACATGCTAGCTTCTGGCTCACAAGGTCGCGGGTTCACATCCGGAGGAGGACGAGGGATTTTTTTAGGCGTAAAAATACTTAGAATGACTTCCTTCAGAAGGGAAGTGAAGCCCTTCGTCCCGGTCATAGATTTACAGCATGTAATATACATATATATTGTTTAACGACGCTGCCAATTGACAGAATCACATCAGCGTCACCGGTGTGCCGGAATTTCGTCCCGCAGGAATTCTTTTACATGCCAGTAAAGTTCACATGAACTTGTCGTTTTTAAGTACCGGATTTGAACCCGCGACCTTGGGATCACTAGGAAAGCGTCTAACCAACTGAGGACACAGACAAATCATCAAGCCTGACAAAGAGGCCTCTGAGCAAAATCAATATAGAATGGGACCCTCAGAACAAACGAGTTAAAGAGCGTGCATAAGTAATACTCTGTCTCTCATCTCTCTACGCAACTATGCCAATTACAGAAGCAAACGATAAATGAGCCGTGATATTGGCAATAAAAGTAGGGAAGTATTGTATTCGACCCAAACATTTTATGTCGAGATTTCATCGGAAATAGACGTTTTGAGGCCTCCTGAGTAAAAAAGAAGCACTTTTAGAAAAAGGTCCATGTGTGTGAACAGCATAACTCAAAAAGGAAAACTCTGTTAAAAACCGAAGTTGGTATTTAAATTTAATGGCCTTCATGGATGCCGTGCGAAGATATGAAGAAAATTCATCCACTGTTAACTAGCCCTTACATGGAAGATTGTTCAAAAAATCAGATGTTTTTGGAAAATGGCGCCAAAGAATTTGACTAAAACGTTTAAGATATTTTTATGGCAAATGAAATGAATATTTTGAATTTTCTGGATATAGCCCAGGTAGTCCTGTTTCCTCTGGATGACATTTGCATAGCTGATAAACTGTAAGAAGTAGACCAAAACTTATTATACAAAAATTTAGATCTCGATAAAACGACAACTATGTCAAAACTAATCTTTTTGTGGAGTGCACTATTTCGGAGTGTTTCGGAGTGCTGTAATACTTATACTTTTTCTCAAATGGAAGGTCACTATTCACTTTTTTATCTCTTGGCTGTGCAAAGAGAAGCGAATTTCAAGACCTTCATATCACGGCTAACTTCAGAATATTTGAAAAATCCTACCATATTTCTATATTCCCCTTGCATCTACAAGGAAATAAGCAATACGGTAATGTTTGCAAATGCTTATCTCAACTAACATAAATAAGATACAGGAATAAGAGTTTGTAAGAATGATTAGTATAAGAGTAGAGAAAGTCATGTGAGTGAAACACATCATATCTTTTATTTATGCAACCATATACTATATATAAAAAGCTTCGAAGACTCGTGTTTCAGTTAAAGATCAACAAGACGTTAAAATCTGTGCGCTCATGCCCCTACCACCTTGTATATTTGCTTTGGGTTGGCTTAGAGTTTACTCTTTCAATATTTAACTGCGCTAAAAGAGAAATAATTGAGATTACTTAGCGAACTTCAAGCTCTGTTTAAACACCTGCTTGTGTATAACACTAGAAAGTTATAACAGTATTCATGGGAATCCCAACTATGCAATAACGTTTTCAATGAGGGGACTCGGCTTTAGAATGACATTATGTTGTTAATAGGATTAGCCATTATAATGGCACATGAAGGATGTGCTTCACAAGGTTAATAATCCAGCAAAATGTGGCAGTTTTGTTAAGTGGGATTGATGCAACAATCCGCTCTACAGGATAATGAAAAATTACAATGTAATCAGCATATAAACGCAGAACCTGGGTATTCCTAAACCATAGCTGTGATGGTTTAATAAAGAAATTCAATACTTTTAACCTAACCTTGGATGTGCACCACAAATGCCAAAAATATTGAAAGAAACAGAGTTCCTTAAATAACTCATTTTACCCCAAATAAAGAAATTCCAAATGTGATGCACAACTTCCCTGAAGACAAAACGAGCCTTGAAAGCTAGTTCACAAACTACTAAGCGAGGTCCTATTCCGTAAAAAATTAAATCTGGTAAAGTTATGTCCAATTATCTATAAAATATTTAAAATGTTACACCCAAATTCTTACAGTATGTCTATACTGAGTTAAATACATGGATTCATGTTATTAGTTAGTTAATTTATTGGTGAAAATATTAGGCAAAACCCAAATTAGAGTGACAGGAAATGTATATTAAAATAATACAGCGAAAGGTAGCGTCAACTTAACCCCGTGACAGAACAGCCCATCCGAGTCTAGGCCTACCTTCCGACCGCTGCAATCCCACCTCTGCCCACCACAAGCGTCATAAGTGGGGTGCAGTACTTGAGGTGGGATGTGGTCAGTGCCCCGGTTTTTCCTGGCCGGTTATGCGGTCTTCTCAATCAAGGGCCGCTACTTTTGAACCAAGTAGCTCCTCAATTGGACCCTCAGGAACGTAGCGAGACTGAAAATCTCTACACCGGTACTGGGAATTGAATCTGGATGTCACTAGGTAAGCAACAACACTACCACCGCGCTGAGACGATCTATACTGGGTGTCCCCAAAAAAACACCGAGAACGCTAAGTATGTTATGCGAGAATGGCAAGCCGATCGGTTTTCAAATAGGAACCTCTGTCCGGAAATGCGCGGTATGGGCGTTGGAGAGCATCGAAGTTTGAGAATGAACTGTTGTGACAATTTGTTAACATGCATTTGGTATCTTAATACGGAGGGTTTGAAACCTTTTGTCATCTGTGTACTGGGATGAACGACCTGAACATAAGATTACTGGTGCATGCGCTAAATTCCTCCATAGAGCCCTTGGTGCGCTTCCTACTGATTATTTGTAGTTTACAGTACGGCAACGCTCTTTAATCGCAGTGCAACATGCACCAGTACACAGCTGCTGAAATGGCCGACTTGAGCTCCAGCACACATTGATGTAAATGTGCGGAATCACCTCAACGTCGCATATCCAAATCAATCGATTGGTTGAGGTGAACCAGTTCCATGCCTAGCATGGTCGCCAGATCTGACATCTCTCGACTATTTTTTGTGGAGTTGTATGAAGAGTATGTTGTATGGCACTCCTGTAACGTCAGCGGTGGACCTTATGGCTCAAGTCCACGGAGCGATTGAAAGTCTTCAAAGACAATTGCACATATTGCGTCATGTACATGAGGCCCACCACCGCAGATAGAGGCTCTGCAATGATGCAGGAGGTACACAGAAGCCCGTTTGTAATGTGAACAACTCGATGTTGGGTTTATTGACGAAAACTGAACGTACATCCATCTCACACTTCGATGCGCTACAGCTCAAACCGTGAATTTCCAAACAGGGGTTCCTATTTGAAAACCGATCAGTTTGCCATGCTGCGCAACATACTAAGCGTTGTCAGTGATTTTGGGACAGCCTATATAATGTATGTTCCAAATGTATCAACGACTTTACTTATGGCATGATTTAATGGCACGGTTTAATTTCACATTAAATTAATCTATTTCTGCATGATGAACTCTTTTATCCTCGTATAAAGATGACGTTTTAAATAATAGAAAAATTGTGCGACTTTCTCTTCGTACTTTCGGAATAAAAATGGATTGCGGTAACGACTAAAACCAACTTTAGGAATATAAAATTATACGCTCTGACGTATGTTTATATAATCAATAATGCTATAATAATACTAATAAATAATATTGCCTTCGAATGTATAATGTTTTTCTCAAGAATATCATCATAACATTCAAATTGATAAGTGTCGAACAATCTATGGCAAACTTATCTCAAAAATATATTTTTCAGATTTATGTTTTTTGACCTGTGAATTTCAAATAACAGGAAAATATTTACGTGTCGATCTAGCTTAAACGTTATGTAATGAAAACAAATAGCAAATGTCAAGAGTCGAATAATTTCTGAAAATAAAACACATTTTTGTAAGCAGATGTCATCTTATGTATGCATGCTTACTACAAAGAGTTGAAACTGTTTCATAAAGTCACTGAAATTGCTTTATTTGATATATTTTCACAAATATCGTCATACAGAAAAACTTACAAACTTTTATTTTGTTACAGGCGCGTTTTAGATTTCTGCCACGAGAGTGTGGCAGTGAGCATTTAGTCAAAATGGCGACAGGTGCCGAGAAAGCTTATCTTGTGCTTGAAATTCATTCACTTCAGTCTGTCATAAAGTGGAGGAGCACTCAGAATGAAGTTTCACAACAATCGACAAACTGCCAAATCCATTTGCGCATTTTACAGTCTCAGTAAGGGATTGCGGTGACTGGAGATTGGTTGGCGCATGTGAAAGCATTTTGTAGGTACCTCATAGAAGTTCAACAAAGCAAGAGAGAGCTGAAAATTCCACAACCGATCGTTTGGAAGTATTTACGGAAATGATTGAAGTAAATGCCTTACCACGTGCAATAGCCACAAGCCGTAGCCCGCGGAATTTTCGGCAACAGCTTGCGGAAAAGGATGAGTTTCGTGAGAAAGTCGTCTTCATGATGAAGCAACATTATGAATGGCACAGTGAACAGGAGCAATATGCGAATCTGAGAGGCAGAGATTCTCCGCTTTATCGTGCAGCACATTCGAGGCACACCAACAGTTACTGTATTCTGTACAGTTTCACGGATTAAAATTTACGGCCCCTTTTCCTCGGCGAAAAGCAGAGAATACGTTTCTTTGGACAATCTGTGAAATTGGCTGATGTAATAACTGGTAATCGCGGTGTGGATTTCATGTGCCAACGGGACGTGCTCCAGTCCACTTCTATCACAATGTTCGTGAATTCTTCCACAGGAGATAAGCGATTAGGAGCGATGATGATCAGCAATTGGTCCACGCTCTCCCGTGTGACTTTTTGTGTAGGGTTCGTTGAAAGATTTAGTATCCAAATCTGCTCTGCCAACAAATTTACCAGAACTGTGAGTCTGCATCAACAGTGCTTTTAAACAGATTGATAGAGACATGTTGCACCGAGTATGGGAAAACTTAATACCTACAGAATCAGTAAGTGGTACATATGAAGCGCCTGTGATATGTCAAAAAACACTCAGTTTTTCTATACGTTTGCAATGTTCTATGACAATATTTGAAATAATATAACTACATCTAATGTGTGAAATCGGGTCAATCAATAGTCCTATGAGATGCTGAAAACAATTTGTACCCAGCGGGTTGGCTCCACGGTAATGTGTGCGCCTCGTATTCGGGAGGTCCAGCGTTCAAATTCCGTGGGCCGACCAATCTGACTGGAATTTTTTCGTGGTTTCCCTCTGTCAACAAGATATCCGAATTGGATATTTAATGCCACCACTCAAAGTTCCACCTTAAGTCTAAAATAACAGTATACATAAAAATAGACAGCAATAGTGAATGCTGTGCCATCTATCCATAGAAAATGTAAGCAGATAGAGTGCTAGAGACACAGAGGTACAGTTGCCTGCACTGCGCAGTTAGTGAATACGTGACAGCGGGATGGTGTAGATAGGGATGAGTTCCTTGTAGGCCAACTGTCCACCACACACAGTATTACGAGTTATCTCCTAACAGTCCGTTGCGCTATGACTTCGTAGTTAAAGCAACATAGAAGAAATAGAGGGAAAAATGTTTGTAATACAGCTCCCAAGTCTTTAACATTATGTACTTAATTTAGGACAATGCCTTAATACTATATATAAGCTGTTGGACAAGCTTCTTTTTATGGAACGTACGACGTGTTGATTAGCATTATCATTATTTGTTTTTGAAGGAAAGCATTCACACTATTAACATCGAAGAAGAGCCACAACAGCACTTGAGATATTAACTTTGTTATTGTAAAGATTAATGTATGTTCATTTGGTTTCTGAAAGAAGTGGTCATTTATATCAGAAAACATAAGGAGAAAAATCTGTTTAAAGCAAATATAGAGAAAAAAAAAAACTAGCATATATTTGCTTAAAGAAAGAGACCACATAGCTTGAGCACACAGAAGGCTGCAATAATTAACAACGGTGAGAAGATATAAAGCAAACATTCCACTAAAACTTGGCCTAACGTTTACCTTTCTGCCCTAAATGATGCAGTAGTAGGAGTTTTTCTTCTGCAAAGAGTTGTTGTGGGTTTCTATGTGTTTATGCGATTGCAATGAAAACTTGGTAAATTGTTGAGTACATTCCCGCAAAGGTTTCTGAATTGATAAGACCATTTTACAATAAGTAGAATGGAAGTAGTTTAAACAACCTAGTGTTGTATATCTTACATATAAAAATTGATGTTGGTGTGATGAAGTTGATAAACTCCACTAGTTGACCGACCGCAATGAAAATTGGCTCATCTATTTTTTGTCACGAAGAGCGTTTTTTATGTTATCCTTTTTACTGTGCAACGTATTACTTTCGTGTGGTTTTCCCCACTTGCTTTTCTTGCACATATAAATTTCAATGTCTAGTCGCCCTTCAACATACAAATCATAGCATTTTCCATGATTAACTAGAAATGCAACGTATTACATTCACACATTTTTTATACTCACTTTTATTCCTGTGATATCTGCAGTTGTTCAACAAACATTTTTCATAATGTCTTCGCAACCTTTTTATGTATTTATTCTGTTTACTTTTTGTTCTTTGTAGTATCCCAAGAGTTTTAATTAACTCTTGGTTTAAATGCCCTCTAATATTATTGTATTCCTTTGCAAAGTGCAACCTAACCCAAAATCTTTAGGGATAAGACGTCAAACCTCGGGCATTTCAGTCAGTCATAAATAAAAAAATAAGATAGCATGCAAACTAAAACAGAATAATCTATGTGTTGCACTCGCATGACTTTCTCTACTGTTGTACTATTCTTACAAACTCTTATTCCTTTATCTTCATGTTAGGCCATATAAATATTTGCAGAAACTATCTCATTGCTGATTTTCTTGTAGGCTTTGAATGCTAGTAAAATCTTTTAAAGCTTTAAAATTCCGCTCTCTTTGCATGGCCGAGAGAGAGAAAAGTAAATAGCGAGCGATCTACCATTTGAGAAAATTTTAAGCACGACAAAACTCACCCAAATAACAAGGAATATCTCCGAAATGGTTCACTCTACAAAATAGTGCGTTTGGACATAACTTGTGTGTTAAGGAGACCTAAATTTTTTGTATAGCAAGATTTGGTCTATCTCTTACAGTTTACTAGTTATGCAAAGGTGATCAAAAGTGAACAGGACTACATAGGCTATAACCAGGAAATTCAAAATAAACATTTCACTTGCCATAAACATATCTTTGAAATGTGACATTTTAAACTAAATAGATCCATTTTGAGGAAAACAAAAATTTGGAGAAAATTTTCAGGTAAAGGGTAGTGTAGGGCGGATGAATTTCCTTCGAATTCTTTGTGTTGCACCCTTGAATAATATTAAACTTAAATATCAACTTTGATTTTTAGCAGACTTTTTGTTTCCGAGTTAATCTGTTCACAGGCGACACACACACACACACACACACACACACACACACACACACACACACACACACACACACACACACACACACACAAACACACACACACACAAACCCTTTTTTAAGACTGATCTGTTTTGATTTCAGGAGGCCTCAAAATGTATATTTTCGGTGAAATCTGGACACCGTAATTTTGGATCGAATACAATACTTCCTCTGCTTAATATACGTAGAAGAGAAAGCAAAAATCTGGAAAGTTTAATCATTTATGTAATTTCCCCTTAACAGAACGTTAGAGGTTCCGGAAAAGAACCGAAAATCGCTTACAATTTAGTCGTAAACAGGGAATGAGATTTATGAGCCACTTACATTAAGCTATCAAGTAATGTAAATAGCATTTCAATACCTTAGACATGCAGTAACTATATCGTGCGTTGATTGTAAATTAAGAGTTTATGGTTTAAAATGCATCTACACCAACCTTTAATCATGAATGACGGGGAAAAGGTTCTAGCCAAACCCCAGCTGTAAAGTAAACTCAAAGTTCAAGTTTGATGTTAATTAACACTTTACACGGGTAACTGAAACAAAACACTGGCGTAATTGGTTGGCAAACATTTTGAAAATCCACTTGCCTTAGGTATATTGTTTCCATATGTGCACAAAGGCGAATATTTATAACACCACATCAGGTTTTATTTGTTATTTATGTGTGCAGAGCGAATTCTGGGTCGTGATATACAGCAGAGTCCTGATATAAGCAGAGAAATGTCTAAGTATTAAAGCTAGAAAAAAAGGGAATAAGGCTGAACTGCACTGAACTATTGCAAGATACCAATTATGCTCCATACACACGTATTTGAATTATTTACTTATTCTGCCTTTTCAGCTTCTGAAGGAAATATTTATTAATTGTTGTTTATAAAGTTGCCTTTTAGGCCATACACTTTTCCAACTTTACTTTTCAGATTTCGTTACTCCAAAAACGGATACGTTGTTTAATTTTGCTCTTTGAGAAAATATATTTTGCTAATAGAGTTTATTTTGTTAATTTTAATTCCAGAATCAAGGCGGCGTCAGGGCGGGTTTGCCCCGGGTGCTCCGGTTTACCCCGCCATCTCATTCCACTGGTGCCCCATCTTCATTCCATGTACCATCAGTGTCACCGCCTGCGGTGCAGTATTAGTAAAAGCGGGCGTTAAACACTACAACAACAACAGAATCAAGGCAAGTCAGTATAAAACTACTAGAATGTTAGAAAGCTACATCGGTTTGACAGTATTTAATTGGAAGAATGATTTTGGTAACTATTCCTTCATGCTAGCCACGTATAGGTACAGCGAAGGAAAAAATGATTGAACGCATTAAGAGAGCAGCGCAGTTTACAAAAGTCGATATTTCCAACATGCAGCTGAGTTTAGCTATCGTCTTTCGGACACACAAATAGGTTATGACTTGAATCTCCAGTCACATCTGTATGTGCGAATATATATGATGAAGACAAGAGAATAATTGCCATTATAACCTTTAATTGATCAGATACACATTATCATTACCAATGGATAAATGATCCGTATTGGATGCACAAATAGAATCCTAAAAGCCATAGTTCACTTTCATCCCAATGGAAAGATCTTTCCAGGTCTTCCAAAGAAACATTGGATTCGCAAGTTAATGTTTCTCTACTCTTGAACAAACGAATTCTACAAACTTTTATTCCTATATCTTAGTGTTATTTGAGATAAACATTTGCAGAACTTATTGTTTATCTTATTGTAGGTACAAGAGGAATATGGAAATACGGTAGACTTAGAGCGATAGTGAAATCTTTTAAAGCTTTCAAATTCCGTTCTCTTTGCACAGTTAACATATAAAAATGAATAACGATGTTCTATTTGACAGAAGTATAAGATCTCCAAAACTCACACAAGTAACAAGGAATGCCTCCGAAATGGTTCACTCTACAAAAAACGTATTTGCACATAAATTGTGTGTTTTAGCAAGATCTACATTTATATGTGTAGTATGATTTGGTCTGCCTCTTCCGGTTTACCAGTTCTGCAAAAGTCATCCAGAGTAAACAGGACTAAACGGGCTATAACCACCAAATTCAAGATACACATTTCATTTGCCATAAAGATATCTTAAACATATGGCACTTTAATCAAAACAGTGAGAGCTATTTTCAAAATCTTTGTGTCACATTCTTGAGAGACATCAAACTTAAATATCAACTGTGGTTTTTAACCGACTTTTCGTTTTTGAGTTACGGCTGTCCAGAGACACACACAAATACACACACACACACACACACACACACACACACACACACATACACACACATACATGGACGATGCACACGCGCATGAGAATGCTGTTTTTGGGTTCAGGGAGCCTCACATATTTACGGTGAAACCTTGACATCGAATTTTTGAGCAGAATACGAGACTTCCCCTACTTTGCTATACGTATTAGAGAAAGTAGAAAAAAGCGAATTAATCGTGAAAGATAGCATATCATTGTCGTTTCTAAAAGAGTGAAGCATTTTGATTTCCTGCACTTTATGCCTATTATGAGATCTTTCTTTGTGAATGTACTTGATGTGGAGGACCCCAACTGCGCGCAAGGTACATTTCTACCTGTTTTAATGTGTCCGACTGCGCGCGGCGGTTATTTTTGGGATAGGTCAACTGCGCGCGGCTGTCATTCTTGCATTTCCCTTCTCAGATTTTTAGAGACATAGGACTCTCTATGAACACTGGCCTATTTGCTAAGTATGGTTAAAATGCAATTGCATAAATATGGACGCCCGTACTAGAACTGGGCATTTATCAATAAGTTAAAGTACCTATGCATATCTATGCATGCCCGTATTAGCACACGGCATTTGTCGACAAGTTAAAACACGCACTTCAACTATGTACCTCTCTTGTAATAATAATAATCACTCTTTAGGAAATGCAATCGTGAGGTAACTCCATGTTTGTATAATTATGGTATACTCGCTTGCGCGCTGTTGACCTGTTTACCCTAGACAAGTTCGAGCGCAGTAGGCCTGTTTACAATTCAGTACCTCGCGCGCAGTTAGAAAAAACTTGACGCTTTCGCGCGCAGTTGGTACCCACCCACTTGTACCATGTGGTGTATTCTACAAACGTATTCGGCAGTTTAAAAAGTTAGCATTAGTTTTAACCTGAATTCGGAAACTGTGCTTGAATGAGCTGCTTGGGTATACCGGAAGAATAACCATATTATTGTATCTGTAAGCTCATTATTACCAGACTAAATTAATATACCCTTTGAGGTATATCCGTCCATACCAAGGACAGAAATATTTGAATGAAGTTTTCTCTGAAATACCTTAGACAGTTAACAGTTCTCTTGTCAAACCCCTACAGGAACGCATACTGGAAACCTATCCTTCACATCCCAATGGAAAGCGCTTCTCATAAATGAGAATATTAATTAAATTGCTTTCCCTTGATCCTCTAGTAATTAGAGAACAAGGTTACTATTGAAACTCGCCCCAATTATACAACGTTGTGATGTCACGTGCAGTATCAATGAGAGAATTCCGTATTAATCAGATGCGGCTCCGATTTCAGTTTATGGGCTTTTAAACATAGCCATAGGGTTTCCAAAAATATTTTACTCCTCACTAGGGAGCACGAACATTCCGATGAAGGTTTAGGTCGCGGTCAACGACATCATGGTTTAAAATCTCAGGTCTTTGTTCATGGAGATACCAATAAGTTATTCTTTGAATTTCGCTCAGCGTCGTAATGAGTGAAAATATTTGAATGACTAATATATAACGTGTACTCACTCATTTTCGTAGTCATCACTTAGTCACACACATAATTGTTAAGGAATATACATGTTGCAGTACAGAGATGGCTAACTTCAAATGTTTCAAACCATAAGGGCAGCATATGCCACATAAACTTTGTTCTTTTGTTTTTCTAGTTCATCTAGTAATAAAATGTACTGGTGGCCATTTCTAAAAGAGATAAGTGTTGGTCACCTCACCGCTACACACACGCAACAATGGAAGGCTCGGAACCAATTCCGTTCCATGCCTTTCTAGAAGCTGTCGACGTGTAAGAGCTTTGCGGCCGAAAAATTTCGATTTTCAGAAAAGTCACCAGTCGTTCAGAGACTATATTAGCAACCTGGCTTGTAGGTGTAGCTAATCGCCAGAGTTGCAAGCAGTGGAGGCGTTGTTTGTTACAGAGTTACGTTACCGTAGCAGTGTCAAGGACAGTTAACCAGAACACCTATGAGTTGCAAGGTCAGGAGCTGTGAATCGAGATTCTGTCGTGGAATAGTGACTTCTGTGTTAGTCTTAGCGCTTTTATAACAGTTCTAGAGGAGATAAAGTGAATTAAATGGTAATCGGACTTGTCATTTCCCACAATATTGCTCAAGCCAAACCACATGTAACACGTAAAATAACACCTTTATTTGAATTTAATTTATTCCGTTCAGACAGGTTGTAGGCAAATCGGTGACAAATATATCGGGGTGTTTTCCAAGAATAAACCATTGAAAATAAGTCTTGTGAATATTATTTTGAATAACATTTTTCTCTACTTTAATGTTAAACATTGCTCAATGTAAGTCCCTTCTAGTTCGATATATTTGTAAACATTTGTTAGATACATAAATGTACGCCACTGTGTTTCGTGTTTGGCCACACCTAATTTGACTGTGTCCTCTCAGAAGTAAACAGTAGGTGTAGGAGCTATATTACTCAGGAACATTAAAACATTGCATTTAAATCAGGCAATGCATTTGGTCATTCAAGAAGCAAATCCTAATTTGTAGAAATCAGTGATTAAAAATGAACATATGAAATGAGCGGGAGCACCATTGTGCATTTTTTTTTTTTTTTTTTTTTTTTTTTTTTTTTTTAAATATATAATGTTGAAGAAATGGTTTTAAAATACTTTAAGGCTAAATAGCAATGGAAGTTTGCTGCTTTATTTATTGTGAAGGAGAAACAATTTTGTATGTTGTATAAACTTAGGCTTTCATGGCCGATGTCCTGACTATTTTTTTTTTTTTTAAATTTTTTTTTCTTTTTTTTTTTTTTATGAAAACCTTAACTTTAAGTTTAACCTGTTATTTTTTTTTTTAGGTGACACATGGTCATTTATTTTCATAACAGATACTCAAAGTTAGCTTTTTTTTTATTTTTTTTTTATATTTTTCTTTTATTTATTTTTTTTTATATGTATATATTATTTTGATTATAGTTGCATTGTCGTATTTAAAGTGCAAGGCGTGTTATGTACGGCTGCATTGATTTGCTAAGACCAGAAGTTATCAGTTGCCAGCGTGCCTGTCTCAGAAAACTGACCCAATCCTTCCTCTGCGCCACTGGGCCATTATTCTGTTTAAGGATCCAGTACATTGTTCCCATTACCAGCCAAACTACACAGCGTTGGAGTGCAGTATTCTGAAAATGAAATTCCAAACGCTGGAGCTTCTCAAGGCATGGTGGAGCTTGCGGTGGGCACCATTTGGCGACGTAGGTCCTGAGCTCTACCCAGATGACTTCAACCTGCTTACAGGAAGCGATCCGGTGGTCCAGTGTGTCGACGGCGGCACAAGATGGACATTGGTTTGACTGTGCCCTTCCATGTCGCCAGAGTTTATCCGCTGTCGGTATAGTCTCATTTAATACTTCATAGGTGGTTTCCTGCCAATCACTGGGCACATGTTTACAAAATAAATTCTGCCAGATCACTTTCCACTCCCTGGTATATTTCTCTGCCACTCTGGGCACCAGATGAACTGCCGTGAGTATACGGTAGTGGTTCCGGGTGCATTCGAAGGCCGTAATGTCATCGTTGTTGTCCAGAATTCGTTTTAGGTGAAGGACAGTGGGTTTAAATCCGTTGAGTGCCACCTGAGGGTTATGCAGCTGTTCCTTCCAGAAATTTTGGTCAATGGATGAGCCAGATCCGCGCAATGATTGTGTGGCGGTTTTCCCCAATAAGGCCATGCATTTCTTGGCAATGTCCACTAAGCCGCAACCACCTTTGGACGGAGGCAAACGTAGTTGAGGCCGGCTCACCTTATATGCTTTTCCAGTCCACAAAAAGTAACCAAGGAGTTGTTCCAATTTCTGTGCGTCACGTTTTGCAATCGGCAGAATCTGTGCCACATACCAAATTTTGCTTAGACCATAAGTATGCAGGTACCAGATGCGTTGTAGCAAATTCAGGTTCCGGATCCTCTCCATGGATAAGGAATGGCGTAAACTATTAATTTTTTCCCTCCAGTTAACTGCAATCGTATCTTCTATATTTGCCATAAAGCATATTCCAAGTATCCTTGTAGTAGTCACACATTGCATCCCCAAGGTCTGTGGCGGTTCCGGCCAATTTCCTAATATTAGGATCTCCGATTTCTCAGCATTTAACACTGCACCGGACATCGTTGTGTACTGCTCCAATCCCTGTTGCATGGTCGTCATGTCTTCATTATCTGCAGCCACCACAGTCACATCATCAGCATAGGCTGTAAGTGTGAACCGTTCATTGTATACACTTACTCCTCGCATGGTTTGTTGCAACCTCTGGAGTAAAGGATTCAATGCCAATGAAAACAATCCCATTGACAGCGGGCAGCCTTGACGTACTGATCGTTGTATTCGTACCGGCCTGGAAAACCATCCGTTCCATAAGACTCGAGACTGTGCCGTGCCGTAGAGTCCCTGAATAAGGTTGATTACCGGCACTGGAAATTTCGCAGCCGTTAAGCAGTTCCACAGATACGAATGGCGCACTCTATCAAAAGCCTGTTGAAAGTCGAGATTGATCAAAGCCACCGCTTTATTTTCTCTGCGTAGATGGATCAGCGTGTCACGCAGTTCCGCCAATGTGTCAATAATGTTCTTTTTCGATATTGCCGCTTGGTTACAATGCATGATTTCTGCATATGCTCCTTTTAATCGGTTAGCCAGAACTTTCGCAAATAACTTATAATCGGCGTTTAGCAGCGTTATTGGACGATAGTCCTTCATGGTGGCGGTTTTCTGTTTCTTCGGCACCAGGGTGATAACACCATCCGCGAAGGTTGCGGGAAACACTGCTGTCTCCCACAGTTCCGCATATACTTCCATCACTTCGTTCTTGATTATTGGCCAGAACTTTCTATAGAATTCATAGGTGAGCCCATCAGGACCTGGTGATTTGTGTCGACTGGCTTGTTCAATGGCGACCAACACCTCCCGCTCCGTGATAGGGCTGGTAAGTATTTTTGCGGATTCCTGGGTGATGCCGGTGTCAAACAGTTCATGTTCCATACGCCTATAAGGGGTGTCTGCTTCTGGCGCTTCTTGAAATAAAGCCTGAAAGTGATCCGCTATAAGCTGGAGCTGGGCGCGCGTTCCAACATGGGCAGTTCCAGTGTGCGCGTCCCGTATTGTTTGAGGATATCTTCCATGTCCCTTCTGCCGCTCCTTTGCGAAATAATAAAATGAGTTCTGTTCCGCTTCATGCATGGATTTCACTTTGGCTCGAACTTTATGTCCTTCCAACTGGTGTAAGTGTTTTAATTTGATGATTTCTTTTACTTTTTTTATCTCCGTCTGCACCTCATAGCCCTCCCTTTGCTTCAGATGCAGCCCCCACAGCGCCTCGTTGTAAAAATGTAGTAGCTGCTTCTTGGCCTGTGCCCTCACAATACCCATGGATTTAAATAGGGAGCGAATCGCTGGTTTTGCCGTGTTCACCCACCAAAAACTCTTCCGAGTTGAACTTCTAAAGGCCGACTGTAACTGAAGCCATTTGATTTGAAATTGTTCCCTAATGTCTGTGTCCTCCAGCATAGAATTATTGAGTTTCCAGTAGCCACGGCCGGCCGTCTCAAGCCTTATTTCATTTATTTGCAATTGACATAGCACTGCATGATGGTCACTAAAAACCACCGGAATGACCCAAATTCGATGGACATTTGGAGCCATTCCGGGAGATAGATACTGTCGGTCGATGCGTGAGGCAGAAGTGTTGCGGGTGAAAGTGAATTCCACTTCGTTCCCATGCTTGATCTCCCATGCGTCAAGCAGTTGCAGCTGTGACACTAGGTGTTGTAGCATGGTGCTAAAATTCGTAGCACCTTTTTGGTCCTTCGCCTGCAACGTGCAATTGAAGTCGCCTGCTAGCAGAAGTTCCTTGCCTTGTCGCAAATGCGGGGTTACCTCGGTTTGGAAGAAACGCTCTCTCGCTTGTCTATTCTGCGACCCAGCTGGAGCATATATGTTAACCAGGACGGTCTCTTCCAAAGTAGCGGAGAGGACCCGTCCGTCGGGATCCATCTGAAAATTCTGCAGGGGAAGTCCCTTCCTGTACACTATTGCCGTTCCTCTGCCGTTCAAACCTAGGTTAACTTTATAGTCGTAATTGTAAAGAGCATCCAAGTTGTAAGTATTTACTTCTTGGAGAAAGCATATGTCAATGTTGTTCACCTGGAGGAAACTATTGAGCAGTTTTTGGGTTACTAGATTTCTGCACCCATTCACATTCACTGTTGCCACCGTTCGTAGATAGATCATTATGAAAGCGACTGTCGCAAAGATAGTGTAACTCGGGCGTCTACGTCCTTGGCCTCGTGCATTGCTGCTAGTGTGCTACTGTTCGGTCTCTGGATGTCTAGCTGGGGTTATCTGTGCCGGAGGGTTTCCCTTAAGCCTTGGGTCACATAAGGACACCTGGGGCTTCCGTGTCACCTGAAGTAGGATCGGCGACTCCGCTTCTGTGGCCCTCGCATCAGGTTGAGAGGGATGAGATCCACCAGCCATCTCTGCACGCCGATAAATTGCGACTGCTTCAGCTGACCGTGGTTGGTCCTCTTGGGATCTGTGTGGCCGTTCGAGTACTTGCGGTCGAGAATCACTCGCAGATGGTCGTGCCGCTACGGTGGTGCCGGGGGTGTCCTCCCGGTAATGGGAGTCTGCTCCTATCTCCACCGCTGGGCACCTCACACTTTGTTGTAACTGTGCTGCTTCGTAATCACTCTGGGGGTTGTTTCCCGCGTCCCTCCTTGCAGGTTGAACCTCACAGGTGTTCCTGTCACCTCCCTCCTCCAGGATACTGCTGCCAATCAATGCTGAGGCAGGCTCTTGCGTCAGTACTCCAGCCGTATCTGCTGTGTCTGTGGACGGGACTTGCAATAGACGTGCCTCCTCATGGGCTTCTTCCACAACTTCCTCCAGCTCCATTTGGTTATTCCAGGATGGTTCTTCCTTCTGGGCTTTGCTTGTCTTCGCCCGCTTGGCCCGTTTCTTCTCGGTCGGGCGTTTCTCTTCTGCTGCAGCTGTCTCCGTTACAAGTGAACCCACCTCGGGTGGTATTATCTCCTCCGGATTGGCCAGATGTACTCGTTTGCCTGTGGTATCTCGAACTATGGAGGCATACTCCCTTTGCGGTGCAGACCTTGCTGCTTCCTGTTGACTGTCATTCACCAGGGACGTTTGCCTGTTTTCATCCGTAGGATGCGCTCCCTCACTCTGCGTGTCCACTACCATCTTCGTCGGTTCTGTTTCGTTTCTCCGTCCAGTCGCCACTGGGCGTGTTGCGGTCGGACGGTGGGGGCAAAATTCCTTTAGATGTGCCGTGCTACTGCAGACGTAGCAGGATCTGGGTTGGCCGGCGTAGGACACCGATAATCTGTAGCTGCCAATGATGATAAAACTAGGGATGTTCGTCTTCAGTTGCATCTTTACCGCTCGTACCCCATTAAACACCGGGACACGATATTGTCGGCTCCATTGTTCCTTCCGGACGTCATATACCGTTCCGTAACGCTGCAACGCTGCTTTTAAGACCTCTGCCGGGAGCTCTGGGGGTACATCAAACACTCGGACATTGACAGCATTACCGGTCACGTGTTCGATAAGCACTTTAGTCATCTCACCATTCATGTATGTGAAAGGTGTTTCCGCCGAGAAGGTATTGAGGGTTTTCTCCAGCAAGAGTGCTGATATTAATTTAACATAAATTGCCCGTTCACTTGCAATTAACTGTATTGTATCCACTTGTTCCGCATTTAACCGTAATGTATCTGCTATGAAATCATGCACTTCATATGCCGACGGTCGCGTTGCACTTAAAGCAAACTTGATCCTGAGGGTATTTTTCCTCGCGTACATTTCCATTTCTTTTCACTGTTAAATTTAGCTGAAATACTCACTTTAAATTCCTACACTTGGTGATCGATAATATCACTCACAGTGTTGTATATGTCTTTCTTGCGCTCACTCACTATCAGGCCACACACGCAGTAGACAAAACAACCGGTTCTCCTGGTACGTCTGCTCTGTCCCAGCGCACTGGCTTGACTGGCATTAACCACATACTTTGACTAATGCCTAGAGATACACCATACATCAAGAGATGCTACTCAATTTTGAGAAACTAAATTTATTCCCTTCAAACGTAGAAAAAAGTAAGAGGAACTTAAAAATGATTCTAAATGAACCCATTACAAAGAGTTTGACCGAAGGTTTTTTACGCTTGTGCCATCCTGTACTGCTTCATTACAAAATTGTAAACGGCTATATACTACTGCTAATTGAAAATGTCAAAGAGCAAAGCCGGATAAGAGAATTAAAGCGGACTCAAAGTGAAACAAAGCATTAGGAGACAAAATTCAATTGAATACATATGAGCCCTGCAGGGACAAACCTGTTATTTTATACCAATTTCATACAAGTTAGTGTTTAATTGAGAGAAATGTATAGTACTATACTGTATAGGGTACCTTATGGGGTATATAATACAGGGGGACACCTCGCACACTGCGCCCTACGCAAGTTTCATTGCAGCTACCACTTTCAGGACAAAGAAAGAGATGAAACTAAAAAGAGCTATAGACCAGAGAGACGTAGTTCCTGGCGCGAACACCCGTTCCACTACAGGAGCTGCCCTGAAAGGGTGATAAATGACTCGTTTGAAAAGAAGCCTTCTGGTGTCCACGGAGGCTACTTCTCCTTTGAGCAAGCATCCGGGCACTGCTCTACCTAGAAGAGCATCGTATGAGTGGGACACGGAATGAATGGGAAATGAAAGGAAATCGTGTCAAATGAGAAGTCAATCCAGCATTTGCCATTGTCCAAGTAAAATCGCAAAAACAAAAGAAATATAAGAGTGGGCGGTCGACAGGAATTGAAGCGATATCGAATGATACAGATACGATATTGAATCGAATGCAAGCTTCACACGTTATCGCGGCGCTATCTCACTCGGCTATTTAGCAATATAGTTCCCATTTTGTTTACCGTATTTAAGATTTATTTCATATTTGTACCTTTATTTTGAAATGACGCTTTAATATGCAAAAGTTTTATTTTCGATGATAAGCATCACTAATATTTGAGTTAAAACGATCATCAACATTCTACTTTTAAAAACACCAGTGTGTGGCAGCAAGTTACTCCTATTTTTAGTTGTTTTCTCATTCAATTCGATTATAGAGGGGAAAATGTGCTCTTACCTGTATTGGAAGCTTGTAAAGTAAACCCCTAGCACAACAGCCCATGAAGGGCCATAGCTTGCCTCCCAGCCGCTGCGTCGCTCTCCTCTGCTCACTACAGGCGCTATTGGTGGGGTGCAGTACTGGACGTAGTCAGAGCCCCGAGCCCTCCCGGCCAGTTATGTGTCTTTCGCGACCTGATTAACTTCTCCATTAAATAGCTCCTCAATTGGTACCCCCCCCCCGGGGACCTAACGAGGCTGAGTGCACCCCGAACCAGACCTCCTAGGGGGGGAAAGATTCCCATGCTGGTTCTGGGGATTAAAGCCGGGTCCTTCGCGCCAGTGGCAAACGTGCTACCCACCGCGCTATGGAGGCGGTCATTGGAAGTTTGTCTTTGTCACTTAAAATGTTCGTTTATCAATGCAGTTGCAGTTTATAAACCTCTTCAATTCTGGTTGGAACAAAAAAACAAAAAAATGACACTTTTCCTTTGTTTAGTCATATCGGTTAATACAGCTTAGAGGAGAGGATAGCGGCCTCTTGTTCTTTGTCTTGAGATATGCCTTTCCCTATCCTCGGTCTTGATGTGCGATACACGATGTATTTATGATGGAATAAATATACAATAGAACTTAACTATAGAACATCACACTCCTAGACTACACGGATTCCTAAAGTCAGGTCTGTATCTGAAATTTCTTTTTCTCGCCTTTATGGTTGCTTTGAGGATGGTCTCAATGATAAGTGATTGTTCTGCGGAAAAATTAAATGCATCTCAAATACGCATTCATGCGATGGTAGAAAGGTCTGGAGTACTTAAAACGTGACATATGTAAATGGTTTTAAAAGTATATGGTAATGAACCATCTATACAGTAAAACTTTATCATAAACATTTTCTTTGTTGAATGATGCAAAAATGCAAAGTATTTTAGTACAATTCGGTATGAAACAGTAATTGTTCAGAAAGCTTTATTTCTGTGAGGTTGTGAAGATTTTTCCTCTTATAATATATATTTATTAATCCTTTTGTATAATTTTAAACACATTGCACACCAAATATCTTCTGAAGCATAAGTGAATGCCTTCCATGCTGTGCATAATTCGGGGAAAGGTTAATTTTGAAATTGTGAAATAATATGATCCTTCAACGTGCATGTCATATTGATAAAACGATAGTACACTGACAGTGTGGTAAGTACATCTTCGGAGAACGAGAAAGAGCTTGAAAATACGAGATTAAATCGAGGATTCTTCAAGTTCCGAAATGCTTCAAAACACTTAACGCATCGTATGTGTATTGCATATTAATTTCTCTACAACAGTGAATAACAGAAATACCATTTCTACCAAAATAAAGTTACTACCAACTGTTGCATATTAATAAAAACGTAACCAACATTACCTTTGGTGGTGAAATTACAATTACAATTAACTAGCTGCTGCAAGTATCAACTTGTAATGAAACATTAAGAAATAAAGAATAAATGAAGACCCAAGGAGGACTTCAATGATAACATTTAGTAATAAATATGGTTAAAGTCATTGTTTGCTGCAATAGATGTATAAAACTTAGATGATTTAATATAATTAATGCACATACCTGTAGCACATACACATAACACGCAAGTTACCGGCACTAAATGTAGGATATTTACATTTCCACCATGACAGCTGGAGGCGAGAATATCAATAAACACCAATGTCAAAAAATACTTGGGTCTTGCCGAAATTTCGAGTACTGCAGTTCTAACATGTTTTCGAATTGCATGTTACAATGTCTGACTTACACCACGTTACTTTGAATACTTCTCATATGCAGCAAGACCCTACATACATATTAAGTCACTCGTATAACGTGTTCCTAGTACCAGCATGACTTCTCTCAAGTAGAAAAGCGTTAGCGAGTTTAGTGCGGCAGGAGCAGTTATCTAGAACGTCATGTCTGTCTGTCGCTTTTAGTGGCAAGCTTGTCAAGTGACACCCACAAGGGGTAGGAGGTATGTTTCTAGACGACTAATTTCCTTATGGAAGGTTGCGTGGCGTCTCCTGCTAGCTTTGGCTTACTCCGTTGTTTATCTATGAATTATTATATAACATCATATGCTAGAGATTATCAAATTTTAATTTAGTTTCAGTATCTTCACGCATTTACTTTGTGATCCTGTTGCAGACCATCTCTGCATTACGTAAGCATTCCATAAAACGCATAAATGGAAAACGAAATATACTTCAGCTTTACAAATCATCAGGTTGGTGAAATTATGTTTCACATATAATTTAACATGGCCATTACAGTTTTTGCATTCCAATGTATTATAGTAAGGCAGATAGTAAGGAAAATTCCGTGTCAGCACCACATATTACGAACTGAAGAACGCACTATTTTGAATCTCGAGTATCTATAGTGATAAATGAGTTCTAATGCGATGCAGTAGAAGCCCAATAACTCGACCCTCGTTAACTCGACAGGCCGTACAGCTCGACGGCCTTTTAGTTTTAATATCTTTTATCATTAAACTTTACTGTAATGGTTTATGTAATAGACTATGTGGTATAAACAATAGGGGTAAATTCTAATTAGTGTATGTATATAACTTACCACATTCTCCATTATAGTAACGAAAGGGCTGATCGTGTATTGACCTTTGGTATCAAGTCAGAACATCGGCAGATTACTCGTATTATCATGAAATCAAAAGCTTGCCGCAATTATGTATGTACATATCACAGACACTTGTATGAATGCATATGTTTTACCCAGTACGTACGTGGTAAGCTAAACTTTCAATACTTCTGGTTGCAGTACCAATTTCAGATTTAGTGTTACGTTGAGTTGTGTTTGTGCCAGTGAAAGTGTAGAACGAGAAGAAAAAACTAGACTACAAGTTAACATAACAATGGAAATTAAATGGCATACGTTGAAGAGCTCAGATAAATGGGAACATATTAATACGTAATAAATTTTAGGAAATGTTATACTTCGCCGTTTCCTATAGTGTGCTAGAACATGCATTTATGTAATTTGTAGTATTATAAGATGAGTTCTGCATAAAATACCCCTTATTCCGTAAAACTAGACACTTCGGTAACTGGACACACTGTCAATCCGCATTTGCCTCTTATCAGGGTGATACTCAATACTCTCTCTGTCCCGTCTAAAATTCAGCCATAAAATGTTATGTGTTAATATGGAAAATTCAGTTGTTTTATAATAGCTCTTTAAGACGGAAGTTTACGTATGGAGTTTGCCTGTGTTAAACTGTATTTTAATTACCCTTTGTGAAAGGATATAGGTAGCATGTTATAAACTGAAATGTTTGAGATGTAATAGTTGTTTGCACCATATCTGTTTCTTCTTCTTCTTCTTCTTCACTTTTTCCCCCTTGTAACTATATTAAAGTTCTGATATGGCACAATTTATTTTTAACAGAGGTGGCGTGATGTCCGCTACCGCCGAAGCAAGCCGGATGATTGTGAGTACATATTATGAAGGATGATTGGTTTTGGCAGGTCAAATATCATGGCGGATGCCCTGACATTGACCTGCGATTTGAGACGTACATGTGTGGAATTGGGGCATTAAGGGGAAATATGAGGAGTGTAAGAATGCCATGTATCTGGTTGACTGTAATCTCCAGTGTTGTGGTGCCCTTTGTTTTCTGTGAGTTGAAGTAGATGGTCTCTGTTTGTTGGCGCAGTCGAGCGAGTTCTTCGCATGTTTTGGTGAAGATCTGTATGAGCTCCGTGAGGTGTGTCTGGATTGTTGCCAGGGCATTGGTTGTGGTGTGGTCGTGGCGCCAATGTTCAGAACCTCTGAATGGAGGTCTTAAACCGCGTCTCGAAGGATGCTATTGGCGACGGCAGGTGCTGGGACTGCTACGTTCTGTGGCGATGTGTCTGGGCGACGGGTGGAGATGTTTCTGTAGTGGTTGGGGCCGCTCGTGTGTACGGCCGTGGAGCTCCGGTGAACGGTGCTGGTGTGTGTGTGTGTCCGTGCCGGGGATACAATGGGCACTGCGCTTGTCCCGTAAAGTGGCCGAAACCACTGCAGGAGGCATAGTACCAGCGTCGTCTGCGTAGGTCGTGCGCTGTACAGTCGCTGGTGAGGTTCTGGGTTCCACAGTAGTGGCACTGAGGAGGGTCGGCGCAGTGGGTGACTTCGTGTCTGTAGGTACAGCAGCGGCGACACCTGGTGTTCCACTCGGCTCGCCTCAGCTGCAAGCACCACCCTAACAAGGGCAGGCCCGTGCGCAAGGCAGCTTCGCGGACGTGCATCGGCTAAGACTAGTCGTATGAGGCTTGATGGCCCTCTGCGAGTGATGATACGAGTGGCCCTCATTGCTGTGCGGCGGAGAGGACGTAACGTGCTGGAAGGGCTCTGGAAACTCCGTAGACAACCACACTGAGGCCCGATTGGGACACAGGGGGCGCTGACTGCGGTGGTAAGTTGGTCGAGACATTGCTGCTGTAAACAGGCGTGATGCTGGAGGTTTCCGGTAGCCTGGAAGTGGTCGGCGGTGGAACCGTAACACACACCGGGAGCGGCGCTGCCACCATCGCTTCCACAGCACTGCTGTTAGATGCTTCGGGAGTTGCTGTAGAGATCTCTGTTGACTGGCCGGCCTGTGTGCAAGAGGCACTGGAATCAGCAGTAGATGCTGGAGTAGTGCCTGCAGGAGCCGGTGCTGTGCTGCGAAGTTTCTTCTTTGTCATGCCGAAGAACCGGTTCTGACCAGCTCTCAGATGGGTCCTACCTGGTCCGCTGCCAGGTGCAGAAGTCCCCTGATTGCCCTCTCCTTATGTAGGACTTACATCCCCTAGGACTTATGATACTTAAGCAGAAATATTGAAACTCGTATCCTTGGGCCACTGTTACCACCCTAATAGCTACTACATACCAGGTGGCCCACCAGAAACGGCCCCGACGAAAGTAGATAACCCTTCGTGCGTTAAACAAGTTGTCGAACTCCACGGCGCAAGACAGGGCAGTGACGTTTCTGCCTTTCAGCAGACGTACAGCGCGAGGCAACTGGATTAGCGTGTGGTAATATACAGGATAACAGTGCGAACAGCAGAAAAGGTCTCACTTTACTTACAGGATCTTCATTTTCCAGAGAATAAACTCACTCCTGTATACGGTGCTATTGTCTAACATTTGAATTGCAGATTGTAAAGTTCAAGCATGAGGGCACGTAATGTTTCATTGGCATTTCTTCGTTTCTTATGAATGCTATTGTGGTATGTTGTTATTGTTGTTATTGCTATTGTTGTTATTGCTATTATTATTATTATTATTATTATTATTATTATTATTATTATTATTATTATTATTATTATTATTATTATTAGTAGTAGTAGTAGTAGTAGTAGTAGTAGTAGTAGTAGTAGTAGTAGTAGTAGTAGTAGTAGTAGTAGTAGTAGTAGTAATAGTAGTAGTAGTAGTAGTAGTAGTAGTAGTATTGTAGTTTTAGTAATTATTATTGCTATTGTTAGAATCACATCGCTATTATTTTTATTATTGTTGTACTCTTACTAGTTTATTACTGTTAATTTAATAATTATTATTTATTAGTCCTTTCTCTTGCTACTATGATTATTATAATAATTATCATTACTTATTCTTTATGTTATTAATACTATTATTATTATTATTATTATTATTATTATTATTATTATTATTATTATTATTATTATTATTATTATTATTATTATTATTATTATTATTATTATTATTATTATTATTATTATTATTATTATTATTATTATTATTATTATTATTATTATTATTATTATTATTATTATTATTATTATTATTATTATTATTATTAGTTCTATTATTCTTAGTTATTCTTGTTTTTGTAGTTATAACTATTATCATCTTCAATATTACTCGTATTATTATCATATTTTATTTTAATTAGGTTTAGTATTATGATTTTCCTTATTATCTGAATAATAATATTCTTCGTATTGTTATGAATTATTATTATGCTATTATTTTCATCGTTATGATTATCATCATGAAACGCTATTGTCATGGTGACTTCATTCATAGACTAAGGGTTCAAAATGATGCCTTATTGATCTGTTTCAAATACAAGATTCTTGATGTGACCCCAAAAGAAAAAGTATAATGGGGTTAGATCAGGATAATCCCTAATAATAGTAATAATAATAATAATAATAATAATAATAATAATAATAATAATAATAATAATAATAATAATAATAATAATAATAATAATAATAATAATAATAATAATAATAATAATAATAATATTAACAATAATAACAATAGTAATATACCACAATAACACTCAAAAGAAACGAAGAAATACCAATGAAACATTACGTGCCCTCATGCTTGAACTTTACAATCTGCAATTCAAATGTTAGACAACAGCACCGTATACAAGAGTGAGTTTATTCCCTGGAAAATGAAGATGTTCTAAGTAAAGTGAGACGTTTTCTGTGTTCGTACTGTTATTCTGTATATTACCACGCGCTAGTCCAACTGTCTCTCGCTGCACGTCTGCTGAAAGGCACAAACGCCACTGTCCTGTCTTGAGCCGTGGAGTTTGGCAACTTGTTTAACGCACGAAGTGTTATCTACTTTCACGGAGCCGGCTCTGTTGGGCCACCTGGTATAGACAGACATACGCACGGACCGACAGACGGACCGACAGACGGACCGACGGACGGTCGGACTGACAAATGACGGACAGACATACGGACGGACGGAATGAAGGACAGACATACAGACAGACAGACAGACAGACAGTAAGACAGACACACAGACAGATAGATAGAATAACTATTATACATCGCTGTATTTGTTCAATCTATAATATTATTGTTACTAAACTTGTGCTCTGACATGCAAGCCTTACTTCTACCACGCTAGTTATCCGCACCCCTCCATCGACGTACTGGTTAATATGTGAAAGAGAGTGCAGCAGTAGAAGGTTGAAGTTTTTCGAGCGGTCACGTTCATACAGGAAGACTGGATAGTTCGCGTAGTGGACAGAGAGCAATGTGGCTTCATGTGCTGTTGGAAGGACAAGGAAAGGATTTATTGAAACTGCCACCTATACTAGAAGACCAGGCCAAGGTTCAAAACGTAGACCATCGGCCAGAGGTGACCGATACATGGTCAATTGCGCTCTTCGGCGAGGCACTGCCACTACTAGAGACCATCTAAATAGCCTGAGGGTAACAAATGGTATTATTGTCAGTGATCAGACAATACGAAACAGGCTTTGGGAGGTAGGATTAAGACCACGAAGTCCTTGTAAGGTTACTCGATTGGAACGTCATCACAAGATGAACAACTGAGTTTTGTTCAACGACATAGGAAATGGTGCAATGTACTGTTCACAGATGAATCTCGCTTTCATTTAACACAGTGTGATGGATGTCGTGGTATGTTTATCGAGGTGAGCGCTATGATGAAGCTACCGTCCTAGAAGTTCACAAATTTGGCGTTGCATCAATAATGGTGTGGGGTGGTATCACTATCGATGGTAAAACTGATTTGTGGTAGCAAGAGGGCCACAAAACGCTGCCAGGTGCATTGCTCATATTGTACTAGACTATGTTATGCTTGTTGCAGTTGGGTTAGGGCCGAGTTAGCACTGCAGCAAGATCATGCTAGAATCATCCAGCTGATGCCCCATGCCCACCTTACAGAATCTCCAGATACAGACAATGAACTAACCTGCTATGAGTGCAGACCTCAATCCCATTGAGCATTTGTGAGTTCAATGTTCAGAAGCGTTCTATAGCTATGCAGACTATTCAAGAGCCTGCAGATGGCACATCATCCCACAAAGAGACAAGTGAAGGTAGATCAGATGTATGTCTCGAAGGTGTGCAGCAATAATGCATGCCATGGGGGCCATACAAGTTACCCAAATGACTTCTTTTGTTGCTATTTTAAGCGTTGTTTTCTACACTCCTCTTAGTTTCTGGCTACAGTAGCCAAGTTCGTTATGAGTAGTGGACATGATTTGTTTATTCTTAAATAAGGGACATTTATTAAAAAAAACTATTGTATGGTCTCAATAAATATCACTACAAAAATACACTCCATCTAAATCTTCTTCCTCTTATTATTTTCCAGTGTATTTCAGGCTACAATGAATAAATACACATGTGATAAATTGTGGAGTTTTTATTCTGTTCTTCCAATTATAACAGCATTAAAACGAAGTCTACGAGAATGAGTTAGCAAGATGGCCTCTGTGTTTGCTGCATTTTGCAATAAAACATTTAATTACGTTCTACAATAAAATATTTACTCGTAACAAAATGTGCTTTAGTAGCCCGAACAGCGGGCAACCATTGGTTAGCGACTTCAACTGTTTGTTAATCCTTAAAAAAGTGGGGGGGGGGGACAAAAAACAAAAACAAATGGAATAATATTGCAGCAAGTCAACGTAGCCATAGTCACGTCGCTAGACATACCAATCTCTGAGTTCATAATGAAGGCGATTCAGGATAAGAGCCAAAGTTACATGGATGCTATAAGGTGCAACAAACATACCTTCTACAATGTCCACGCAAGACTTGTTTTCGTATAACACAAGAGAAATGTGCCATAAAGGAACAATGCTTTAACCTTTTCACTGGACTATTCTCTATGGACTCAGTCAATCATCACGAATATAACGATTAATTATTATTACAAGAAAACCTTCCAAATATGCCAATATGGCACACTATTCCAATTACTCATTCACAAAACGGAACCCATAGAAAACACTTTATCAATAGTGTTGCATAACTTTTAGGTAAAAGTGAGTTAAATTACTGATAAGAAAATTACCCTCTATACCTAGATCTGAAACTACGCAGTGATGCATATAATTAAATAAAATGGTGATTCAAAAAGATTTTGATGAATGAAAGTAAAATTCAGTATTATTGAGCCAGATTGCCCGGCGTGTAAGGCTCACATTCCTAAGGTTCGTTGTTCGTTACCCGTTGACTTTCCTCTCTGACCTATGAGTTTTTTTGTGGTTCTCCTAGTCGCTAGGCAAATACTTATCACAATTTTCTTTCAATAATTTATATCCCTTCTTTTCCTACTCCTGTTCTAGTTGGCTCACGGTTTCCTCGGGTATCGCGGTGCCAGACAGATGCTTGCTCTAAGGAGAGAGACTCTCCTTGGACAATAGAGGGTTAGCAGGTCAATAGGTCACTCTCTATAGGAGGGTATAGGAGTACGACGGCTCTTCGAGCCTAGAAGTGTTTGGGACTTCCGTATGTCTCCGTAGCTTGTCCCTCTGCGATCTGTAGCCTCCTGTGGTATTTTACCTTCCACCTTTCGATCAAGAGATCTACGTATGTCGCAGTTCTTGAGGTGCTCCTCTTCGTTGTATAACCTTTACTACCTAAAAGTAGTATTTTACCCAAAAGTATGAAGTTGAAATTGCTGAACTAAAATTCGTAGAGCAGGTGAAACCTAGTTTTAAATATTATGAATAAAGTTTTCACACATATTTCGGGCTTATGTCATTAACATGATCAAAACTTTTAAATTGTATTCCATTTATCACTTTTATCATTTTAATTGTTGTTCCACATACGCTATTAAAATTTAATCTCTATGCAAACTGTCTCATGTAAACATTTCACAAGCAAAATGTGGCTCCAAAAACTCGATGATTGGTTCTACAAAACGCTATCAAGTTCTCTCGCAGATATTACCATAAATGAAAAAAGTAAACAGAGTCATATTCCGACGCAATGGCTTAAATGTACAAACAAAACGGTTTCACATATTTACATCCATTGCTTTTATTTTTATGCAACGTGAATAAATCTCTGCGGTTATTATTCCGTAATTTCCGCTTGGTTGGCAGTCGGTCATTGTGTTTAGGTCTGTGGGAAGCGATACGAAATTGCCAGTGCTGTCGAGCGTGGGGTGTTTTGCGGTTGCTCATTGATATTTGAACAACGCGCGAGGAATGTATAGCAAAGCTCAGGCTCCTTTGTGTGCGCTATTTAGACCGTGATTCTGCCTCAACTTCAATGTGACCGGCTCTTTCTGTTTTTCTTTCTTTTAATAAGTCCATTTTACCCTTTCTGGAAATATAGTTGCAGAAAATTTTCCCTATTGCCGGAAAAAATTGCTTTTGGAAGTATTCTACACCTGCACCACTGCTGATATTCTGAATGCTTAAACAGAGCTCTGTTCCAAAAGCTTAAATATCTATATGCGGGTGTCTGGATTATTAAATTGAATACCTTTCTAAGTTTGCATATGACTATAGTTTTGAAGGGCATAGAAATGTAATAGCCTTTTCTTCTCCTTGAAATTTATCTAATTTCCAGTTGTAATACTTTCTATACTACGCATACTAAGTAGGGGGACGATTGTATGCCACCCAAATATTTCATACCAAGATGTCAGTAAAAAAATACATATTTTGAGACTCCCTGAATCCAAAAGAAACACTTTTGTGCTCACGCGCGCGTCTGTGTGTGTGTGTGTGTGTGTGTGTGTGTGTGTGTGTGTGTGTGTATGTGTGTGTGTGTGTGTGTGTACACTAGCAAGCTTAACCGTGTTCATCACTACACTCATATTTGAATTAATAAAATCATTTGGTCAACTTAAAACTGTAATAATATGGATTGCAACTTTAGTCATTAAATTATGTTATGTTTGATAGGGATTTGTAAAATAAATTTGTAATACTATATGGTTTCTTCTTCTTTTGTAGATAAAAATATTTGTAAGCAAAAGTTGTCTGTCAAGAAAAGAAGTATGCTCAAACAAACCAGTATATATATACATACATATGTATAATAATAATAATAATAATAATAATAATAATAATAATAATAATAATAATAATAATAATAATAATAATAATAATAATAATAATAATAATAATAATAATAATAATAATAATAATAATAATAATAATAATAATAATAATAATAATAATAATAATAATAATAATAATAATAATAATAATAATAATAATAATAATAATAATAATAATAATAATAATAATAATAATAATAATAATAATAATAATAATAATAATAATAATAATAATAATAATAATAATAATAATAATAATAATAATAATAATAATAATAATAATAATAATAATAATAATAATAATAATAATAATAATAATAATAATAATAATAATAATAATAATAATAATAATAATAATAATAATAATAATAATAATAATAATAATAATAATAATAATAATAATAATAATATGTGTAACAATATAAGTATAATGTATGTATATATATATATATATAATGTGTCCCAAAACTAGACCGACAAACTTTGGGAGCTGATTGATGACATTAGTTTAAACAGTTTTATTAAAGGAAGGTGTTTGCTGCGGTGTTCCGTTTAAGCGCTAGACGAGTTAACGCCATTACACAAGGCCTCCCACCCAGTTTAAATATTTACGGCAAAATCAACAATGCAGGTTTGTATTACATTTACTTAGTAACGCATACAATCTTAATCCAAGAAACGAGCAACAGAACACATAAACAAACCACAAACATCTCACTGTTTAGAGTTAATCACAGCTTTACCAATCAAAATTAGACCCACAAACTTTTAAACCAGAGAAATGCTGGTGTCTTTGCGAGAGTACATCAGAATAGGCCACGCCGATGCACTCTTTTTATTAATTGCAATGGGCGTGCGTTCCAACATTTACTTTGAATAGTAAAGCTGTGATTAACTGTAAACAATGAGATGCTTGTTTTTTGTTTATGTGTTCTGTGTGTGTTTCTTGGATTAAGACCGTGTGCACTGCTAAGATAAAGGCAATACTAATTTTCATTGTTGATTTTGCCGTAAACACTTAAACTAGGTGGGCGGCAGTAGATGACGACATTAACTCGTTTAGCGCTTACACGATGCACCGCTGCAAAGTACTTCTCTTAATAAAAAGTGTTTAAAATAATGTTGTCTATCAGCTCCAAAAGCTTGTCGGTCTAATTTTTAGACACTCCGTATACTGGAAAAGTTAATACGATTCTGAGTGTCTTGTTTTGACTTTTCAATATTAAATTATTTATTTAGAAACGTAAATTATTTTTTAAAATGTTACGCTACTGACAGTTTTTATTCTAACGCCATTGTCTCAATATCTCACAAAAATCTGGGATTAAAAAAATGTGCATGTTACACAACCAATACGGCGCAAAAATGCCAACGGGCAGAAGCGGTCAGCGCATATCCATCTGGCTACCGAGGCTTAGATACAATCAGATTCTTTCAGAACAATTATTTCAAGGATGATAAGATAAGTAATAGGATATATAGCGTACATAAAGAGTCACAAGAAAAACAGATGCAAGCATGAGGTAGACGAAGACCATTAACGCTCCTTGTGGTGAAGAGATTAAGATTTAAATCCCTTGACACAAGAAGTTGAACAAAGCCCTGCAAGACGCAGAGCTTAGTTCCAGTTTTCTGAAAGGGTACCGTGGGTAAAAGCAGATAATCTGCTACTCGGCATTTATATAATGAAATATTTATGGTCAAACCCGCATGAAGAAGCTTCGAGGTTCCAGCTTGCTTAGCCATATACGCTACACAAAGTAAGCCTAGTAATGATGCGTACTTTGATATTGCATTCAGTACTGAAAATTAATTAGCTGAGTTTAAATCGTGTAGCTAACGGAATAAAGGGTTTATTTTCCTTCTAGAATGCGAACATATCGCTATGGATATCTACTTTCAAAATTTATAGTGAGCTATGCATTAGGTATGCCACTTAATGAGAACTCAAGCATGTTTTAAGAGAACCTCATGTGCTACGTTACGTGACATTCTCTACCCACTTTCGTTTCCTAGTTTACACATACTGATGTGATAAAAAGAGATGCTATGGAAGGTCATGTCTTATACAGTTTTATGAAGAATTTTCAAGAGGACACTTTGTTAATGTCCACAAGTTGTGTGCGAAAGTTTTGCATCTGTTCGTTCCACTTATATATGACACAGTTCTTTTTATTATGGAAATACACGAATCTCTTGCCACAAATCAGCTAGCAGATGAGTTTTTAACAGTACTACTTCACATTGGTTGTGCAAATAACACTTCTCAAAATTTTCAAAAACGAGTAATATGAATTAATGTGCAATAGCATGGCTCGTTTTGTGTTTAAGGATATGTTTCATTACGTTGTGTTTGTATTTAGAGTAACATTTTCTTATGAGACATACAGTTTCGCCAGTTCAATAAACCGGTTTCCAATAGATGCACGCTATTCTTGTAGTGTGCCATACACACATAGGGTAAAAGTCTGCCCAACCCTTCTTCAGATTTTCCCCAAAAATAGCTCTAATGCTTTTCATTAGGCTACTATAAGAGATTTTCATGACAAAAGAAAGTACATTTCCAATATTCTGGGAAGAGTCTATAAAAGATGTTCAAAATCTTGAGGCACAAAATTGTAGCTGTGTGATGCGCTAAGGGTTCCGGGTTCGATTCCCGGCTGAGAAAAGGTCTGGAAATATGAATGTCAGCGTGAATGTGTGTATGTGTGTGCGATCTAATATATAATAGACCACAAGACCCAAAACTCACTGTATACGAGTTTACACCAAAGTCTAAAGGGAATATGTTCCAAAGTTATGGCCAGTGTTATTTAATATTTTAATATTTTACAGGAAAGTATTTGTAAAATGTTGCGGAATGCCACAAGGCAAAAGTAATATCCTCAACGGTAAATGAACTAGGAATAATCACATACTATTGTATTTTAATCTATATTACATTTAAACATACATACTTAAGCATATTCATCAAATTTATGATTTACTCCTACCTTTGATGACATCACGAGGACCTCGTCGTAGAAGTATGGGCTCACCATCCTCTCGACGCCACGTGATACGAGGAGGCGGATGTCCTGTGGCTTTGCAAACCAGGGTGGCGTTTTCACCTTCTTGTACAGACAGATCTGCACTGGTTTCGTCATACAAAATATCCGGGGGCACTGGAACAATAAAAGGAAAGAAATGTAAGCTTTTTAAGGAGTTTGCACACTACTAAAATCTAAGTAAGATGTGCACTGGCAAACACTTCTATTCTCACAGTAAGAAGTGGCTTGAAGCATAATAACACTTAATATTCAAGGTAAAATAAATGCAATCTGTGAAACACACACGAAATGTAATATGCAATATCCATGTGACTTTAATTTTGCTAGAGATATATTAATCTTTTTTTTTTCTTTTTTTCTTTTTTTTTTTTTTTTTCATTTTTATCGATTTCCTGCAAAAGCTTCTCACTTTAATTGGTCATAAATTAATGAAAATAAAATAAATGTGCACTCTGCTATAGTCTCCCATCAGTGTTGTCACCAAGGCCATGAAGTTGGTCGCCGATGGCAAGGGAGGGGTTTGGAGCCCGCCAGCTTGTTTTGTATCTGCCAGGTCGGAATGGGCTAGTCCTCTTCACGGACAATAGCCGAGTAAGACAATAGACATTGTGTGCGGTGGTGCAAATCGAGAGAGTTCCTTTCATAGAGGCCAGAAGCTTCGTCTTCGAAAGGGTACCAGTAATATAGTATAAGGGAGCTGGCTTGTGCCCAGAGGACAGAGAGACAGTTACAAGTTTAGAACCGTTCAGTGGCTGTGACAGTGAACCATGCCGTGTGCAGTTCAGTGTGATTTGTGTAACGGGATTGTTTATTCTCCGTATTGTATACTTACTGTCTTTCAATATTTAAAACATTCACTAACAAACAGCAGCCTTAGCCTAAACATTGCAGAGACGTATGCAACTGGATTTTGCACATTGTCGATATAAACGGCGCTTATCTTACCACGGCTTAGCGTAGTTGGAAAGCTTGACGACTGGTATTCATAAAACCTGGACGCAGTGCAGATTTGTGTACAATTTTCAGCGCATTACATCGTAAATGATAACCGAAATCCTGAGCAACGACCAAACACAACGAATGGACCTGCTAGGCCTATATCGCAGTTTAAACTTAAAACAAACACTTCAATTCAAATTTTAAAACAATTTTACTTAAGGATTATATTTTAATCTTGATCTGTTTTACTTCACGGTATATGTATCATGCCATAAATTGTTGCACTATAAATCAATGTCCCTTCTATACATCTTGTTTATAAAGAAGGCATGCCTCTGTTGCCTGCCATTATAATAAATAATTTTAGAGGGCTTCAAGAAACTGCTTCAGTTGTGATCCAAAAAGTGCAGTACCATTTTGATTTGATTCAACGGAAATGTTGTGTTGTTCTAAGTTTTTGCAACAGTGAATTAAGTGTAACGTTAGCTTTGTGCTTTATTTCAGACCTAAATACTTAAACTTCTGAAATACTTCGCAAACAATAATGACTATGGTAGATATAGGTATTCAACACACAAAACTTTTATGTAAATGTAATACATTAATTATTAAGCAATGATTTTCTGAAGCACATTTGAGTCTTATTTTCTAAACACCTTTAATTATTAGGAAGAAATGCAATTCCATCGGCTATTTCGAGAAAATTCATTACGTAAATGTAGGATGCGAGACTATTCCACTATTCTCATTGTACCTACAAGGAAATATGTAGGAATACCATTTATAAAAATGCCTACCTCGATTAGCATGTAGCAGATGGAAAAGCATAGCTTCACAAGAATAGTTGCTGAAAGAATAGATAGAATAGGTCAGAGGATTGAACACACGATTTTACAAACTGTTTGCAACTGCGTAGTATTTGAGGATATCAGGTTTATTAGCTGTCCCAAACTTGTATTCCTGACATTCCTGATTTGGGCTTGGCAGAGTAAGCTAAATTCAGCGACAAGCAGCCAATGTTGGCATTATACTACACGTTTCCTATAACTGAATGTACAGTTGATCAGATGAAATTGAATTCTGACATGTGTTAGACGTAATATGTTCGACATGACTTCATGGCTACAGCTGGCAATGCGGTTTAGTGTTACAACTTCACTTATTCCGTTCCGTTTCCAAGGACAAGGCATTGTACATTGCAAAATAATGCATTTGGTGTGGAACACGGTTGTTCTTGTCCCAAACACACAATGTAGGGTAAAGAAATAGGCTTCGTGTTGATGCATGCAAAGCGCTTCCACAATAGCAGGATGGGAAGTTAGTTGGTTCTGTTTTCTGTACCTTGGTACATCAAATTAAGCCAGTGTTAGAATAAGAACTTCCTTATAAACACCAACCTTATTTGCAATAACTGACAGACGGCTGAGTATATGGCTATGTATTAAGTACTTATTTGTAATAGAGAAATTAAACAATAGAATGTAAATTAACTGGTTATTGAGATATTATTAAATGTTATTAAGAACATTCATGACTAAAATTACACGAAAATCAAGAAAAAACGTAGTTTTTATTTTAATTCTATAAATAAATGGAGATGTTCTTGAATGCGAAAAATGCATAATTTGCCTCCAGGCAGCGTTTATGAATATCCTGCTTTGGGTTTATATATTGCATGTATTTTAATTTGAGCTATGCATTGAAATCTTTTATCGCTGTTTCGTCCCTTGTCATATTTTAAACGTTTTTCTCTATCTAAAATGTTCCTTGCAGACAGCTTTTGTATTGCACTAATGAAATTTACTACCCAAGTTCACAGAGACATAACAAATAGAAGTTGCCCTAGATTTTGTTATTAAGTGTGCCTAAACCATATTTTGAATTTCCAAACACGCAAATTACAATGTTTTAGGCAAGAAAGGATATTTTCATATTTCAACGTTTTTCTTTATCTAAAATGTTCCTTGCAGAGCAGCTTTTGTATTGCCCGAATGCAAGTTACTACCCATGTTCACAGAGACATAACAAATAGAAGTTGACGATTTTGCTGTTAGGTGTGCCTAAACTATATTTTGAATTTCCAAACACGCAAATTACAATGTTTTAGGCAAGAAAGGATATATACAGTTATCCCGAAAATTCCGGGAACGCTTAATAGGTTGTGCGAGATCGTAAACTGATCAGTTTCAAAATAGAAACCCATGTACGGAAATGCACGGTTTGGACGCTGTGGCGCATCGAAGTTTTAGAGGGGGTGTACGTTCACATTTCGTCAACACATCCAACATTGAGCACTCTACATTTCAAACGGGCCTCGAGCTGAGTACCCCTTACGCAATGGTAGCGTACACATGACCCAATACATGAGATTGTCTTTGAAGATTTTCAATGGTGGACTTGAGTCATAGGATCCTCCACTGACGTTACATCATATTCTTCATACAACTCCAAAGAAAATAGACGAGAAGTATCAGATCTGGCGACTATGCTGGCCATGAAACTGGTCCATCTCTACCAATCCATCGATATGAATATGCGACGTTGAGGTGATTCCGCTGATTTACATCAAAGTGTGCTGGAGTTCAAGTCGGACGTTTCAGTATCTGTGTACACGTACGTGAGGCACTGCTGCTAAAAACGTTAATGTACTGGAAACTACATAAGTAACGCAGTAAGATGTGCACCCCGACTCTATGGAAGAATTTAGTGCATGCACAGGAATGTCTATTCTCTCAGGTCGTACATCCCAGTGCACAGATGGGTAAAGCGTTGCATATTCTCCGTATTAGGATACCAAAATGAATGCTAACAAATTGTCACAATCGTGCGCTCTGAAACTTCGACTCTCTGTAGCGCAAAAACCGTGCATTTCTAAACAGGGGTTCCTATCTGAAAACCAGCTAGTTTGCATTCCCGCACAACATACCAAGCGTTGTCGGTGTTTTTGGGACACCCAGTTTGAAATTTGAGAAGCCTTTACTGAAGGAGGCACTGGGAACGCTAGTACAATTTTATGTAACGTGTTATTTTCAAATTTCGTAACATTTATGGTATAAATTTAAAAAACCTAGGATTATTACGTCAACATTTCAAATTTTCAATCATACGTATATCTTAAAACAAATATGAATAACGAATGCAGTCAAAATTTCTTTGTACTCGTAATCAAGAGGTACAAATAAGAATGAGAGTGTTTAGGATATGCTATATGGATAACGCCAGTGTATGTACGCATATTTAACTCAGGTTTAGGTGTCATGGTGTCCTTGTTCTCATAATATTAACCAGGATAAACAGTTTTGTTTGTCGTGCGGCTTGCAGCTTAGGTTACTGTTTAACAACAGGAAGCAACATTTCCTTTTTAATTTGTGACATTTTCTGTTGTTTTACTGCGGTTATAGTATCTGCTTGCAGAAATATTTATGACTCAATTATAAGTATGTGGATTTATGAACTGGGCATCTTGATGATGAGCCCGTTCTCTAAAGGACGTATTGTAGACACATATTTGCTCGTTCTCTGGAGATAATCTTGAAATTTACCACACCGAGAGGACCTGGGTAAGACTAACATTTTAGAAACCTTTTTGTTTTGTCTGCTGATGAGGAATAGGAATAAATTATTTGGTGATGTACAATTGGTTAAAAATGTGCACTTTTAGATATTTATTTGGAGAATCACACAGAGGAGGTGTCATAATGTTCCTCCTGGCTAATAGTTTCGACTGAGTTACGTGTTCTTTTATTTTCCACGTTTTCTACCTTGAATCCAGGAGGGCTAGTTGAAGGCTTTGTATTAAACCTGTGAGGAACATCATATGGGATATATGAGAACCGACCGGAAGAGGGTCTTAAGGTGATGCAAAGAAGCTTAAAATTGTTGTTTACTCATGTTATGGAGACGAGAATTATTCGAAATAACATATGAAACACCGATTGCAATCTCACCGTCCCTGCTCGAATTTTGTTTACCGTTGTTTACCTTTCGATGTACGGCATCTAATGTGCCTTACCTGGCCTACAGTAAAATACCTTCATTTATTAATGTTAGCTGTAATGGATTTAGTTTCCTCTTACTGGATGTGCTCTTACCCTGGATAGTAATCGAATCAGTGCACCTGGTTTAGTCTTGGCTAATACTAAAAGAACTATTCATGTGTGGCCAATGGACTAGAAATTAATGGTTGCGTCAGAAGTAAAGACTTAAATTACGTAAACAATAAAGCTGAATTACAGAAACAAAAACATTCAAGGTAACTAAAGAATAAGTAAGCAAAAATAATGATATTTTTGTTTTACGCTGTAGTGAGAAAGATACAAAGCCTTTAACACACAAACCATTATTAGAGTAGGCGACTGATGAGAAATTAGTGGTTTGTGAATGTGTAGTGATGTTTCTAAAATATCTTTCTTCTTTATATTAAGTGAGGCAATATGTTTCTCTTTGAGTAACCTTGTAAAACACCCTTCAGATTTTTACTGTATACCACATGCACAGTTGAGTGCATGAGATGGTGCCAATATAATGTGCAGTGGTTGGTGAAGTTGGTAAGAAAATACCAAACCGCCTTTGCTAGTTACAGCCCCAGATATTAACATTCCACTTAATGTTTGGCTTACTCCCCGTTTGGTACTCGCTCCTGAGTCCGAAACTGACCTGTATTCATTGGTTAATATTTAAGCACTAGAATTTTGACAACAAACTATATAAGCCGCACTCAACTAGGCGCAGGTGTGGATTGCATGGGCGGCGGTAGACCTTTTTAGGAGGGGGAGGGGGGTGGGAGTTGGAACTTTGTAATCAAACAACATTTATTAATTATTCTGTTGTCAAAAACTGTAAAAGGTATGTGTTATATTATTTGCTTCGATGACAATTCTTGCACGCGTGCCCGCGTGTCTCTGTCTCTGTGTGCGTGCGTGCGTGTGTGTATGTGTGTGTGTGTGTGTGTGTGTGTGTGTGTGTGTGTGTGTGTGTGTGTGTGTGTGTGTGTGTGTGTGTGTGTGTGTGTTACTCGTGTCCTCACTGTGTATTGTAGTGCTCCAATTATGTTTACATGTCATGCAAACACAGTATAACTGGAAATGGTTGGCAACTCTGAGTACAATAAATATTTTGCTCATTATTGATTTGGTTACATTATTATATTAGAACTTTTGTGTTTTCAATCTCTGTCCATGAGAATTATCAGACCTAAACTACAAAAATGAGTACAAAAACAAAAATCTTATAGTATAACTTACATTGCTGACGATAATAAACGTTTATAAATGACGGTGCGAAAGTTTTGTTCAGGACACAATTAATAAAGAGATGTAACAATTTCTGATTGAAAATAATGCATTCCTTATTTACATTAAAAATGTGAATAACGTCACTGGCAAGCTCATTTGTAACACAGGTGCTATGGAACAATGGGGTAACTTTTTTATACTAATATCCTGGGGGAAAATTGTTCTTTGCATCGAAATTAAAACAATCTAATACTCAGTAATTGATTGCACATTTAATTCATTAATTTCCAAGGGAGGGCCGAGGCTCCCCCCCCCCCTTACCCTCCTCCCTCCGCGACAACCATGGGGACCGACTTGCGAGGCATGCCTTGCAGCTAAGCTAATGTGTGTATATATGAATTCAAACTTATAAGAGTTTAGCTCATCCAAGGCCAGTGTGGAATACAGACGACAAGGAGTTTCTAATAAATTTAAATTAAGAAAAACACTGCAGGATATAAAAGGATCAGCATATTTATGTGCACTCACCTGCGCCTGCTGAAGACGCAGTGTTTGTAATTTGTGTCGATTGCACAGAAAATTAAAAGACATTTCGTCAGTTTGTGAAACTCTGTTCATCAGGTCCTGATGTTAACTCCTATGTTGTGTCACGATACACTTTATTCCGTTTCTTGCCGCATTTAGCACCGCGAGAGCTAATTGTGAGCTTGTCGAGCTGCTCGAGATTTAGCACGGAATGTATCTCTAGTGGCTTCTGCATTTACACACTTCTGGCATGCGTTAAGAGTACTGGTGGCCAAGCATGGTCTATCGTACATTAGTTTATGCTCAACCATACCCATATTTGTTAATTATAAGTCCTCCTTAAGTTCAAACTTTCATTAAAAAAGTGATCTTCATCCAATCGGACAGTTCAATTTTCATTAAAGGACAGGTGTTCCATCAATAAGACAATTCCCATGCAGCAATGGCAAAGCGTAGTATCGATTAATTCTCGAAAAGCAACTAGCGCGAGTTTAGAAACGCTAAACTGTCGGACACTACTGGCAGTAAGATGCAACCTCCACAAAACACACAAATTAACCTCAGTACAGCGTCAACTTCCAAGAATATTGCACTAAGCACAGTCCCGCAAATTAATTGTACAATAAATAACATACATGAAATAAAGTTTCGTCTGAAAACTAATATATTCAATTTGCCTTCTACTTATCAATGTTACGTAATATTCCAAGGTTGTCATTTTCATAATGCAGCTGTGACGTGCTGGATACGAATCGTTTAGCACCTGCGTAGAACTCCAAATATCAGCTGCAATATGTAGGTCATTTCTTTGGTGAGTGTATAACATTTTACAATATTTCAACAATAAAATTAGGCATATGGTCAAGCATACATTGTCGTATAAAACTCAACTATAATGGTAATTAAGACGCTCGTATGAAAATTAGGAAACTCGCGTCTTAATTACCACCGTTATAGTCTCGTTGCCTAATATACTGTTCTGGGATTCAGGATTGATCATTATCTTTCTAGGTACAATGGTGTATTTGCCGATTGCAGTTTGTCCATTTACGATTATTTTTAATATGATTACGGCAGCCAAGGGTATCTTAGTTCGTGTTATCGAGAGGCACGTTTTTTTAATAGTCTAAACGGGGTTTCACATATGAAATTATGTAGAATAATGTACTTTCATCTTTTCTTTGGTTCTATTTTATATTATCGTTGTAATTATATGCATTATGTTCAGAGTTCTTAATTATTAATCTTTCGGCGTTTACAGTATTACCTTATTAGGGATATACTGTTCAATTGTTAATTTATTTGACAAGATATGCACACTCAAGGGTAATGTCAGTTTCTCTCCGCATCATTTGTCATGCTCGCTCATAGTCTGCTGAAGGAACGTAGATCGTCAGAGCGGGTTATTAATTAGATTGTGTTAAACATGTTACTCGTAATAGTTATTTATGTAACTAGTGTATAATCTGATTGTGACACGAGTGTATGTTTAGCGCATGAGCAATAGTGAACTAGTATTACTATGAAAAGATTATACACGCATTGCATACAGCGTCTTATGCGATTCTAGCATTAAAATACGCAAAAATAACTAACACATTTGCTAAATGGAAAATTGTAATGTCTCAGAGATCACAGATATACATATGGTGTAATATGGTTGCTAAGCAGATGTTTCATTTGTTTCAACACTTATAGAGGAACATGGAAGGCAATGATAAAACTATTGCAAATATGGATTGTATTCCCCTTGACATTTTTAAAGAAATCAAGGGTGCGAAAGTTTATTAGTTTCAGAAAAATCAAAACATGCTCACGAAAAATAATATTAAAGGTCTTGTGGTTGGAGACACGAAAATTGCGTTAGTTTGACTAACGATACGACATTAATGGCATTTTAAGGTTCTTTTACAGGCACATTGCAGATCATTATGTTATGGCAGTGATGAGGTCATTGTTGTGTTGTTGCCATCGTAAACACCTGATTCATTTTCTGGCGTGGCTATTGAAAAAGACAGCTCCAAAGAACCCGAAATTTGCAATACGAAATTTGTGAAAAGATTTGTGTGCAGGAGTATGTGCGAAAGTTATCAAAATATTTCAAGAAAAGTAGGTAAACAAATATGACAATGGTTTTCGCATCCAATGAATTCCACAGTTACGACTAGCCAATATTCATGTGATAGCTTTAGAAACAAAAATGGCCATAATTTTAATAATCAACACTTATTAACAGCAATAAGTATGCAGTCACATTGGGATTAATTTTAAATAAGAGTTTTGAGCAAGTATTCAATACAGGTAGTCAGGCTTCACATTCTTTTCGGCTTTGCCAGAAAAGATGCACGCAAATAAGTAAACATTTAGCGCGATCTACACCGATATGCCAAGAAAATACACATAACCGATGCGATGTTGTCAGTTCTACCTGAATTAAGAAGGCAACAAATTGTGGATTTTTTTTAATTTAATTTACACAAAACTCCTTGAATCTATTGAAATATGCCCATTGAAAAAGTTGGCCTTTATTCAACTTTCTATGAATATAGCCATAAACGAAGCGTCTTTAATCAATAATAATTTATTCAGCTTTTCGATAAAAGTATTTTTTCTAGAAAAGTATAAACTTTTTAGCTTTCTGGTGTTAGACTTTCTTATTATTCACAATAAGAGAAATTCACTGTTGAAGTTTGACGGATTACTTCACTTCCACTCTGTGGAAGCCAAAACTAAGAGGCCATGAAGGATATTGAGAAAGCAGTGTGTCAATGTCTTCGGGGAGATAGATATTATAGTAACATTGTACCGTTGTATCGTATTTGCAGTAAGAGAACAATGTATGCAAAAATAGACCACTGAAAAGTTTCAGATAAAACGTGTAAAGTGAAAGTATGCATAAGGTTGGTCTAAAATATTAATAGTTTCGAACAAATTTACTCACGATATTCAATATGACAGTCGCATTTTGATGTTGGCACTTCCATTTTAAGAATGTGCAAGCGCCCATTATGATGCCATTGTATTCCGCCAAAAAAGTGAAAATACTTCATATAATATCTGTTCTATCCCTAGGCAAAACCGCACACCGCTCAATACAATCCAGTGCCAATGATTAGACCGCAAATGTTATATATTTCTTTAATAGTTGACTTCGAAATTATCATATAACATTTAGATATCATAGTCTTGCTGCATAGGACAAGTAAACTATTCAAACTTCCCCTGCTTGCGTAGATAGGAGTAAACAAGGATAACCTTCACTTCCGCGTACATAAATTTGAACGAACTTCATTTGTCAGAAATGATTTCTACATTATTTATGGATTTCCATTGTTGTTTAGTAGGACAGATACCGACTGCACTAGTAATTTTAGGGGAGGGGAGAAAGTGGGCCGTGAGCTATGCAACTGGGTCACATTATGCTTATGGTGCCGAGATTAATACCACATGGTAACAAGCAGGTATACCAACAAAAACCATGTGATTTGGTCCTGCAGCACAGCGGATTACCGCAAGGCTACTGCAGTTTACAAGCTCTAATTCGGTGCATCAATTACTCTTGTGACACGTAGACGGTGTTATCTTCGTTACCAACATTAACCAGGTGAATTTCATCCTTAGTTTCATCCTTGTCTCCGCGGAGACAAATGCCATCTGTCGATGGAATTTACCTCCCTTCCGTTATTACAACATCTGTTAAATTAATGCCATCATCGTTTAAAGGGAAGATAAAAAGCTAATTTTACTAAGCCATTCTGGTTCTTAACATTTAGAACTATGTAGAGTGAAAGGGGAGAATGTATCTAAGCAATTTATATATTATGTGACCCTGCCTATAAAAATCTTAGTGTCACACTCACAGGACTTTCTCTACTCTTGTACTAACCATTCCTACAAACTCTTATTCTTCTATCTTCTTCGTGTTAGTTGAGATACACATTTGCACAAATTATCTTATCGCTCGTTTTCTTGCACGTGCAACGGGAATATGGGAATACAGTAGACTTTGAGCGATGTCAAATCTTTTAAAGCTTTGTTGTTGTAGTGTTTAACGCCCGCTTTCACTACTATGGAACCGCAGGCGGTGACACTGATGACACATGAAATGAAGATGGAGCACCGGTGGAATGAGATGGCGGGGGAAACCGGAGCACCCGGAGAAAACCCGCCCTGACGCCGCTTCGTCCACCACGAATACCACATGCGGGATCGAACCCGGGCCGCCTAGGTGGTAGGCGAGCGCGCTAACCGCTCGGCCACGGCGCCGTCATTTTAAAGCTTTCCAATTCCGTTCTCTTTGCTCGGTTAACATATAAAAAATGAATAGCGATGTTCCATTTGACGGAAGTATGAGTTCTCCAAAACATAAAAATAATGAGGAATACCTCCGAAATGTTTCACTGTATAAAACAAATTATTCAGACATTAGTTGTGTCCTTTAGCAAGATCTACATTTTTTGTACAGTAAGATTTGCTCTATCTCTTGCGGTTTACCAGTTATGCAAAAGTCATCCAGAGTAAATAGCACTTCATGGGCTATAGTCAGAAAATTTAAGATATATATTTCATTTGTTATGAAAATATCTCAAAAATATGGCATTTTAATCAAAATTGTTAGAGCCATTTTCAAGAAAATCAAAATTTTTGAAAAAAGTTTCCCTATAAAGGGTAGTTTAGGGTGGAGCAATTTTATTCAAAATGTTCGTGTCGCAGCCTTGGAAGATATTAAACTTAAATGCCAACTTTGGTTTTTAACCTACTTTTCGTTTTTGAGTTGTGCTGTCCAGAGACTGACAGACAAACACAGACACACGCGCGCGCGCGAAGTTTTTATAAAAAGTGATTTTGTCGGAGTCAGGGGGCCTAAAAACATATATTTCCGGTGAAATCTAGACATTGAATTTTTGGGTGGAATGCGATACTTCCTCTACTTTATTAAGCATAGTAGAGAAAGTAAAAAGGAACTTAAATTCGGAACTCCTAATTTTATAGGTGAAGGAAAACCGATATTCATAGTCAATTTTTTTGATTTTGGCAGCTCTTAGTTGAAACTATAAACTACGTGATGGCTAGAGGTCAGAAGACTGTGCCATAAACCACACGTTTACTGCACATGTGGTCTACTGTTGCCACACACATATGTATATTGCTGATGCGCATGCACATACCACGGCTGCATGGTACAGGTAACGTCATTCATTCTCCATGTCCAACCAACCCATAATGCATGTGACAGCAACCAGTTCCACGCTCTATTGATGACGTGTCGGTTGCTATAATTGCAGACTTGCGACACAATGAAATACCGGATGTTAATTTAAATATGTGCCGCGTATGACATAATTTGCCTAGCCACTGAATCTAAAGTCCAATCCTTTTAGTACTTATGCAGAGGCATATTACGTGTGTGTCGAATTTGAATGGCACCAAGGCGTTCAGGTCTGAACATGATAATCTTCCACGTGTCAGCGATAGATAGCGCGGAGATCTAAATTGCCTGTATCCTTCCAAAATCTCTCCCAAATTACGTGTTGGAGGCCCGTGACTCTGTAGAAGTGCTTGTTATAACATTGGCGTAAGTTATGAGCTGTCGACAGTGAGTATTGTGGACGATTATGTAGTTATATAATAATCGGACTGAAAGCCGTGCTGGATACGTAATATCTTCACCACACTTGCATTACATCACCTTGGACCTGACACTTGCTTAACAAATAATCCAAAACAATAACGTCGTGACACTTTGAAAAGAAGACGGTGTACTATTTTTGTAGAAGCCCGCGTGCTTTAGAATTGGTCCACCAATTAGCAATGGCAATTTAACTCAGGCGAAACTGGTGTCCCTTTTCAAATTTATTTTTGCTTATAGATGCTGACACTTTTCATAATCTTCAATATCGTATAATACTACATTCGCGATAACCTAGAAATATATTTTAGTTATTGAAGGCTATGTTTGGTACCCATGGAGTTTTTCCCGCTAAATTTGTAACTTGCTTAAACTGTTATGTGCAGCAAACTGGATCCCAAAGATTTATTAAGTTACTGAGCAGTTCCCTTTCAAAATTCCTATAAGCTTACAGCAGAACTGAAGAATAGCAAGATGGAAAGAATAGAATTAGACTGAAAAATCCAATGCTATAGGAGGGATTTAAACCATGACTATGCCACTGAATTTTGATTCTACTCTATTCAATCTTGTCCTCTACATGGCTAGTGTGAAAGAACGAGATCTCCAATTACAAGCTTTTTTTTAAACCGATTACTGTTCATCAAGAATTGATTCTTCCTAGTGATGACAGAAGTGACGATCCATTGGTGACGGTGGAGATGGACCAAAGTTTTCTGCACCGGTAAATTTCTCTCAACCATTTAAGGGCTTATAGCCTGACCGTCAGAAGAAGGCAAGCGAACACTGGAGTACTGAAATGTTAATCTACTCACATAGTCGCTTTGCTTGTATATAACTCTGTGATAGTATTACGCTTTTACCTGACAACATTCTGTGTTGTACAGTACGTTTGCTACAGAACTTGGCCGACAGGCGCAGGACCTGTCTATCGGACATGTACTCACGACTTTGCTAGGAGTTGCACGGCCCGTCTCCTGGCCGCACATGCATGTACGTTAAATCAAATCTCAAATCACATTAACAAGTATCAGAATAAGGACAAAACATGCCTTATCATGGGAGACGTTGGAAGTGCCGTCCATCTGCATCGATACATCTACGCTTCTTCTGAGGAAATTGTTCTTCTATCGCATTAGTTAAGATTTCAAAATAGCGGTAATTTCTCCTCCCGATACTTTGTTTTAATTTTATCTTGTGTAAGGCGCCTAAGAAGTTCTCGAGGTGACCATTCCAACATTTCTCCAATTTCGTCTAATTTCTGTTTCGTCCGCACACGCCGTTTTACCTTTCTTTTCCTATCACGAATTGCACCCGTCTCCCTAAATTTGTTTACAAACTAACGGTCTACTCGGAATACGCACGCCAAGGAATCTAGTTTCAAATTGCCTAACGGCTTCTCTGTAGGATGATGTAAGCACGTACGTAAACACTTTTTGTGTATTGTATATTGCAATCGATTCATTTTGAAAACGTTTCAAGAAAAACTATACATTTCTAAACACCCCTAATATTCATTTACGTGTGAACTGGACAGGAGCAGCAACGGCCATCTACCTAATAGAAGTAGGACTGACGCACGTGTGACGATCAGCACGCGCGCTGGGAAATGTAGAAGTCACGCGGACCGTGCACCTGCCGGCCAAGTTTTGTAGTAAACGTACTGTATATCGCCCTAGCGTGAACAAACATAACGGAAAACCGCAGCAAATGTTTAGATAGTACATTCCTCCGTCTCACCTTCTTCTGGTGGTTAATGCGTACTTACTGTATTCTCTGTTTGTGAAACATTTGTATCTTTCACCCCGTTATTAATTTTTATAAAATAGTTTGATTTAGGCCAGTGAGGCACACTCACTTAAGTCTCACGCTTTTCGTTAAGTGCCTTTAGTCGTTTATTTTAAATATCATAGACAAAACAGAATACTAATGAAACATTATTTACCTAATCACCCTGGTCATGTTGTGACCATTAAATTGTCCTATTTCCAAAAAGATAATTGTGGTTCTCAATTTCAAACATAGTGGATTTTACGGCTCTCTTAAATTTAAGTTTGACTATGTATTACTCGCTAATTTTTTTCAATTATTTTTATTTGCCACGTACTTAGAAATAAAACTTACCCAAAATCACGGTACTAAATTTAAAACACATCGTGGGCTAGGGCTGGACTGGACAACCCTGCTATCAGCATTAACACATTCCTGTAGCGATAACCAGAAACAATGTGAGATAAGGTCTTACAGAGCAGCGGAAGATGTATTTGTAGGAGAAAATCGGAATATTGCAGCAGCATTATGTTAATACAAGTTTATTGACTCTAGAGTAACCTATGACATAGTTTGCATGTGAAGGCGCGTTTTTTCAAGTAGACAGTATAGTGAAATGCATCCATAAAAATCACGTACTCAGTTATTAATAAGAATGTATTTTGGGTGAAAAATTCAATAAAATACTGACATATCTTCAGATATTTTATGTCTAAAACATTAAAAGCATATAAAGCATTTTTATAAAACTTGATACTTTTAAAAAATTAACTTTTAAGTGTTACAGGATGATCAATATTTTACTAAGAACAACATTTCTTTTAACATTAAGAAATTAAATTCCGAGCAAAATCAAAGGAAAAACAGAAAATGAAGTGCCTCCGTTGGTAGGGAGGATCAGAAATTATAAATTAACATGTAGATTGTATTAACTAACATAAAAAGTGTATGACGTATGAACAGGTGCGAGGGGACTACTTCTTAACCCTACATCATTCCTGTGACTCCCGTTCTCCTACAATGGAATATGCAATAAAACCATTTCTGCTTGTACAGATTAACATGAAATAAAAGCTTGAGGTTCTGTAATAATTAAGGGAGAATAAGAGGCTGCGAGGGGAAAGCACAGGATCGAGACGAATGGAGGAGAATTGTGAAGGAGGTCAGAACCTACAGCGGGCCGTAGGGCAACTAGATAGATATGCCAGCTTTCGCTATACTAGCTATTACTAAAGTCTTGTTATGCCGGTACTTTAACAAGGAAGGGATTTTCGCCATGCATGCTTACAGCTCTAAGGACTATACAAATCAAAAGTTTATTGATGAAAAAAATCCTTTCAGGTTGAGGAGATAGCAGTTAAGAGCTTAAATATAGCTTACAGATCATTGTGTTTTAGTTTTAAGCAGAACAAACAATTGAGTTTTGGAAAAGGGTGTAATATGAGCCATCACATGTGAGCCTACGTAAATTTGGAGCATTTCAAGACAGATTTTAACTCATGTCTTAATAAATGTTTCTAGTTTTATCCTATTTTAATGACTTCCACTTTACAAAATCTTAATAACCATGAAGCTGACGCCACAGATATTTTAAATCAATCCCACATGTTCGTTACATTTATCAAGACGTACAGAAAGTTGATATGATGCATGGAATTTGATTTGGTACGGCATTTTGAGAAAATAAAGTATAACGGTAATGTTTTTTGACATGTTAACTCTCGAAACTTCTTAAAGTGTAGAATTGGAATGGGAATTCCATGTTTCATTAGTTTATGAGCAATGTTTTAATGAAAAGGATGCACGGGTTTTGTTTTATTTATTATGTTTATTCTTCCACACAGTTTCCAGATAGATGTACTTATTTCTCTTGTCAGTATGAGAGGTTGAACATTCCTTTACGTTAGAATACATTCCGTGACGTCTACGTGGTTATGCAGCGTTGACAGTGCATGTCTTCCTTCAGAGCAGAAACAGCTTATATTCGGAGGGCGCTAAATCAAGGATGTGAGATGGAAGAATTTATCTATTTTTCATAGTGTGACGAACAACATGGGGCATATTGTAGATTTGTGCTCCCAGAACGTATTTCTTAGAACACAGCGAGGTATGCAGCAGTGTTAATATGTGTCCGAAATTAAAGAATTATAGCAAAATGCGCTCTATTTGTTGAATGTGGCAATTGTATTTGATGGAGAATTCCTATAGTATAATTCTATACTCTGCCGTTTTGTTTCGAGTATATTATCTCTATTCAGCAACCGCCACAGTGCTCAGCCAAAGATCATGTTCATCTATATGCTTAAAAAATGACCCCATCTTACTACAATACTGCCAACCATGCCGCTGAAATCTCTGGTGAAGTTTTGCATCTTACCGAAGGAGAAATTCCATTATTCGACGGATCAAAAACCCGGTTGCACCTAGTTTCTGTTTTCACCTATTACTAATACAAAGCTAATGATGTCACAATTTTATCAAGTCCTAATATTTAGTCTTATAAACTTACACAATTTGCTTGGTTTTCCGATTTCTTTATACACGATTATTCAGAAAAATATTTTTGCTCCTGGCCTTAGAAGGTGTGGTATTTCTAATTAAAAAGCAATACCATACTTCTGATTCCATGAATAACTTATTCTGTCATCAGGGATTCGGACTTCACGGCGACAGGGTGCTAAAAAGAACAATAAATCAGTGAACAGTGGGCAAACCGAAGAACAAAGCAAGGGGGTTGTGTTAAACCACGTGCTTCTTCCATAAGCACCACTGATTTTGGTGAACAATACGGAAATATGCCTGGTCTTTAAACAATTAAGACTACATAGTTCAGCATACACATATTAATTGATTACTATGAATAAGGAGAGTCGCAGTGTTTACAACTAAGTTGTAAATTTATCGAGAAGACAATATAAAATGACCAAAGATAAAGAAGTGTTATGGCCCACACTGGGAATTAACTGTTAATTAGTCTCAGTTAAAGGAAAAATTCTTATTTGGTTTTGCTGTTTAGTTATATTTTATTAAAGTAGGATACAGACTACAGCTGCATATTTCACCTGGAGCTGTTGTTGAAATGTAGGAGAGAAGAGCAAAGGTTTAAAAATTAATGTGAATTGTTTACTTATGCCCACGTAACGCTTTTTATTCGTTTTAAATGCCATTTTTGAATATCACTAATCTACCCTAATACAGCTATCTTGAGCGCAGAGGAAGGGATTATGCCCATGTATGCAGATACCGTTCATGTTCTCAAAAAAGTATAATAACTCCAGAGAAAGCAGTACGGATCAAGATTTAATCCATTTCCTAGTAGAATTTTTATTTGCCTCTGTTTCCTCTCCAAGCAGTTTACAGTTGAGTTGAAGAGCTTTTGCAATTCAAATGAAGAACATCAGCGAATTTCCAGATGTACGCTGTATGGAGACCCTGGCAGCGAAATAATATTCATGGACTTCCTACAAACCAAAAATCTTGGTCAGTTTCCAGCAGTAGAACTAGATTCATCTGCCTTAATTATTTTACTTTAGTGATAAATCAACTTTACATAGCCCAATATAATAAGTACTATCTTCCTAATGTTTGGTCAAGAGGTTATACTTGGCATTATTTAGGGGCAGAGTTTAAAATAACTTCTTACTTATATAGTATGGGCTATGATTTAATCCTTTATATGGTAATTGTGGTTCTCTTAGATTACACAATTCTAATTTGAACGGTTTCTAGGACATTTCTAACTGGTCTAGTTACAGTTGAAAATCTATTTTAATTCCTGAATTATTATCAACTGGTTCTTCTATTACCTGATTTGTTTACATTTTAGCATAACATTACTACAAAAATAAATTCTATGTAAATTATTTTATAGATACTGTGCTGCTGTAAAATATCTGTCGGTTGGAGAAGACAAAAATCAGCTTTGAAATTATTGGAGATGCAATGATCCTGAAAAGCGTCATCGAGAATATCTAGCAGGTGAAAAAGTTTGTAAAGCTTTTCTTTAATTGCCATGATTCTTAGATCCTGTTGCAGCTGTATAGGCTGTTCAACGAAAAATACCACTTAGTTTTGCTTAGAAGTATATTTTATAAGGCTTGAGGTTCTTTTATGTGCTGCAAAATTACTACACTGAACGATCGGCTTTGCCTCCTTTCCGAAGAAAACCATGCCTAGAATTTTTACGCCCGAAAAACTCCATTACCCTCCTCCGGGCTTGAAGCCGCGACCTGGGCATATGCGCCTAGACGAATTACATTAGCAAGCGTGGGCCTTTATGTTACAACAGTAGTAATAGTCCCGGATTAAGCAATTGGATTAACGATAATCCTGCCGCTAGGGGCGCTAGTGTCGCCGTTAATCCGTGGATTAACGACGACACTAGCGCCCCTGTGCCTAAATTTTTAAATTTTCCCGCCTTGAGCTTTGCTTGATCCTCCTTAATCCCGTGGATTAACGGTGACGGTGTTAAATTTGAAAATTTAGCGCCACGTTAATCCGGGGATTAAGGATGAAGGCGGGAAAATTTGAAAATTAAGAGCGGTTAGGATTACCGTTAAAACCAGTTGCTTAATCAGGACTATTTATTTTTTTATTTATTTATTTATTGAGAAGATACATTGAAAAATTACAAAATTATTGTTTTATTGAACACAGAAAAAATATTTTTGTTACAAGTTAAAAACAAGGCAGTGAATGATAAATTGCGTAATAGATTAGCATACAACTGTTTTTAATGAAAAAAAACCACAACACTAAGGAACAGATATATGTTTATGGTTCTTATAAGCTAAAAAAAATCACTTTTTGAATGCACTAAAGTTCTTAAGTGTTTTGCTTCACTAGAACAATTTTGAACTGCGTGGTGCACTGGAGATTGGATGTTGGTTGGGTGTCTTCTTCGTCCTCGCTGCTGGTGTAGATGCGAAACTTTGATGAATCGCAGAGAGGTTCTGTGATGCAGGAGAGCATTAGGTGCGAAAAGTTTTGGTCAAGTTCCTGGTCGAAGGTTGGTATGGAGATGGGAATGATGACGTCGTTGTTATAGCGGGTAGACAAGCATCCCGAGTTGGTTACTCTGTTGCATATAGCAGGATTTTTGCTGTTTCCGAGGAATATGGTGCAGCGAGCGTTTTGTTGACGAGAGTGAGTTTTGGCTGGTAGACATTGGATGTGGATGACATCGGCATCTTGGATGTGGAGTTTAACGCTGACGATTTTGACGTTTCCGAAGAAGGTAGTGTAGGAGGAGAGAATGCGTATGGGAGAGGGAAGATTTCCTTTGCTAGAGAGTTGGGCGTTGAAGAGGAGTTTGATGGTGAGATTGTTTCCCACGTTGAAAGGATCTGTTTGACAGGCCATTATTTTTGGGTATAAGGGGTAAACTTGATGATGTACCTTTTGAAGCCACTTCGAAGTTTTTCTTCGCCTCCGTAAGTGATGCAGAAGGATGTTGAGTTGAGTTTGTTGATGAGTTCGGTAGAGGCCTTAGCGAATCTGGTTGGTAGGAACACTTCGGAGTCGTTGTCAAGTTTGGCGACGAGTTTGGTTCCGTGAATTGTGTCGAGGGTTTTAACGCCCACGACGCGATATGGTACGTTCTGTTGAAGCGAAGATACGCTTTGAGTGTCTGCGCTGTGGGATAGCTCTTCTAGCTCATTAAGAACTTCCAGGGACATGCTGGCACAGATGGCAGTTTTTGACAAACGGGGCAGGTCCGTCGATATGAGTGGTTTGTGAGGGTAGGTTGTAATGTAGCTTGCACCTTCGAAAAGGAGCACAAACCTGCTGGGCGTGTATGGAAAGTTGATTCCAGACGATGTCGACGTCGGCTGGGGGATATCGTTGAAAGATGTCGTTGCCGTTCTGCAGCAACACTTGTCGTTCGTTGGGCAGCAGCACCTGGATGCGTCGTCCGTTTTCCAGAAACTTTAGGAGGACGGAGTAGCAGGGGCAGTTGGTGTGGAGCATCTGTTGCGGTACTTGCGGAGAAACTGTTGGATTTGCGCGCTGAGTTCGGAGAGATCTTCGTATAGTCCAAGTTGACACTTGGTGCACATGTGCGTGAGACGAAGACGGAGTTTGCAGCTGCACAAGGGGTGAAAGCAGGCGGAGCAGTGGTAGGTCTTGCACGGTTCACCGGACATTCCTCCACGAGAGCTGAGTACGAACTGAAGGCAAAAATATCACCCATCCGTGGGAAACCGCAGGGAGGAGGAGGAGGAGCTTGATAAAGAGGCATGCGGCGGAAGCGCTAATTGGGTTTGAGATAACACACATGCGCTGGAGGGGGAAGGAGATTGCGATAACACACATCCGTGGGAAACCGCAGGGAGGAGGAGGAGCCTTTTTTGTTCGTGTGACAGGAAACCGTTGAGATTTTACCACCAACCGTTGCTTTTTGAATAAAACAATCTGTTTGGCGGGCTTTCAGCGTCTGAATTTTCAAGGAGAACTCTGTTTTCCCGGACGCTAAACATCCAATCGCCGTGAATGTGATCTGCCATAATATAGGTTGGAGTATGGCCCAAGTGCGCCGTTAAGCATCTGCCGAGGCACATGCGCTCTTGGTTTCTCATTTGCTGCATTTCGTCTGCCGAGATGTATTGTTGCTCGTAGAAAATGATGAATAGACCCCTTGCGGGAAGGAATTGGAACCACTGGTCCTCGTTGGCTTCGTGGCTGCCTTCATCTCGCCGCAAGAGTGATTTGAAATGGATGTCGTTGAAATTGATGTTGGAAACCACAAAATGGATTTGGGTTTCGCAGCTGTGAATCTTGACGGTGATGAATTTTCCCTCGTAGGTGTTATCGACGAAGCGCAGAGCATAAGGAGCATTTTTGCAGGGATGCCCCTCTATTTCGTAGTTTTTAAACACCTTTTGTCCTTTGCAGTACACGGAGAGGAAATTTTTATATCCCATGATGCTGCTGCTGCTAAGAAGATGGAAAAAGCGACTGATTGCACGAGCATAGGAGCGCGTGGAGAGAGAGAGACAGAAATAGATGGAAATTAAGATGGAACTTTTTGGATGCTTTGCGCAAACTCAGACTTGAGATAAAGCTCTGCCTCCAGGAAAGTTCTGAAATTAGCACAGCGTATATATTTGGTGAACTGCGTGAAATTCATGGTGTGGAAGGGCACACCGGTAGCATGGAGGTGAAGCATGTACTTGCGGTAGGCCATTATCTGATTTTGAACGTCAACCTCCTCTTTCTTTTTGTGATGGAGAATGTCTGTGATAATTCGTTGCAGGTTATCCAGAGCGATCCACTCTTGATGATTGAGCGTGACGGTGACCCCTTGCAGATCTTTGAGGACGATCTTTAGCTTTCCAAATACATTTTTGATGACAAAGAGGACGCCGTTGCTAAGTTGATAGGATTGAAGAGGGCCCTGTCCGGATTCGAAACGACGTTGAAAGATAGCCTTAACATCGACGAGATTGTGCCACTGTGTGGAACCCAGGACCACTGCGTTGTGCTGTCCACACTTTGCAATGCTGACCACCAGCTGATGCGGTGACACTGGCGAAAAACCCACACACACGAATTTGCTCTGTTTTGGATTTAGGAAGTAGATGTCCGACAGAGGACCCACTACGGTGCTGGGTTGGTGCTTATCCTCTTCTTGTTGTGTTGGAGCGGGACTGTCGCTGTTGACGAGTTGCGTGACGTCGGCATCGGTTGTTTCTGCATGGCTCTCGTCGTTTGCACTGAAACAAGGGGGAGAGAGAGAGAGAGAGAGAGAGAAATGAACCGTTTGGAATGCACGTGAAACGAGAGAGAGAGAGAACCAATAGAAGAAGAAAAAAAAAGTCGGTTGAGCACTCACCTGGATGGCGTGTCTGCCTGCGCGTTCTGCATGACTGGTACTGACGACCGCCGGTGCGACTGCGGGTTGTTTTTATAGTAACGGGAGCGCGTTCTGAAGGCACACACACAAGAGTGAGAGAGACGATATGTGCGAATAGGAGGTTTGCTAAGTATGACGTCACAATGCTGTAGCTACTTACCTGCAGAGGTTGGCAAGACTGTTGAGCGTTAGAGCACTTGGCTTGGCATACGTGTTTGTAGGTTCTGAGAATGACGTGATCGTTGTGTGCGTAATTGCTGACGTGAAATTTGGAAAAGAATGTGCGCTTAGGAGGACCGGAGCAGCGGTGGGAGAGGTAATCGATGACGTAATGCCCACAGGTGGTACTGTCATGACCTTGCAGCCTTCTGGAGTTAGGGGTCCATCGGGGACCGCAGAGGTTGTTTAGAAATTGACGAAAATGGGGCAAGAGGGGACCCATTCCATAACTGTCAAAATATTCTCCCCGGCCATTTTTTGGTACAAAGATGCAAACCCAGTGCTTGCCCGGTTGCGTGCTGGGATCGGTGTTGGCGACTAGAGCCAAGGGGAATCTTCTAACGCCGTGAATTTTGGGAAGCTTATCGGAGGGGAAGACGCCTAAAAAGTGAGGACGCGTGGAGGGGCATGTGGATAAAAATTGTTGTATTTGAAAGGTGTTCATGATACCAGAATGGATCGGTTGGCGTCAATTTCGAGAGCGCGGGGAATTTCCGCCAGCACCAAAAGTATAACCGGTTCTGTCAAGGTCTTGGCAAAACCGATGCTTATAGAGACGGTGCCGTGGCGTTGCCCCGACATGTGAGATTCGTTAGCGCTCATGTCGGCCGTGAGGTCGAAGGCCATTACCGTATATCCTAAGGGGTATGCTTGTCTGGAGATGGAATGCCCTTCGTCTTTGAAATGAATTCCTAGACCGTCCTGCAGGGTCTGAAAGCATTGCAGATAGTGACCGTTTGCAAAGTCGGGTTGGAGCGGTTGGGACGGAACGGGTTGACCGTTGACATAGAGCTGAAAGGAGTTCATGTTGAAGTGTTGTAAATTGTACGGGTTTTTGGTGACATCGCCGGAATAAGCCTTGTCGGTGACCATGGCCACGACCACCCTTCTGGGAATTTGCCCTATGAAGACGTCGCTGAACGTCATTGCCCTGGACTCCTTCGGAATGCTGAGGGCGTGAAAGCTGACATCCTTGAGGTGATACTTCGCGTTGCTCTTAGCCAGCACGGCGTGATGCGCCAGTTTGATGGTGGGCGAGGGTCGCACGGTTTTTAGACGCAGGGTGGCCGACAGGATTTCGGCGTAGCCCTTAAAGGAGTCCACGTCGGAAAACAAATAGAATTGTGGCGAGGCGGGAGTAAGCTTGATGGTCATGCTGACGTTGTTCAACAGGAGTTTCTCCTGTCTGAATAGGGCGTTCGACAGGGGGCCGATGAGCTGAACGACGTTGCTGCCTTTGGTGAAGCCTTGACGCCACTGAAAGCCTGCATTGGCGACGAAAGTGTCCATGATGCCCGCTGTGTCCTTCTTCCAGAGGGACGACTCTAGCTTGCTGTTCATGGCATCTTCGGAGTAATTGAGGAGCGTCTCGAAATAAGTTCTGTAGGGATAGCCGGCTTGAGGCATGGAGACGATGACGTTGTTGAGCGATACCTCGACCTGTTGAAACAGGGAATTTAATGCATTGTTGACAAAAGTGGCGTTCACTTCGGACTTGATGGGCGCTCCTTGGTCGTCTACAATGCGCACCGCGAGCTCGAGCACGACAAAAGTGAGGTCCAGGTAATCGTCTGCATTTCCGGAATAATGAAAGGTGATTGGCGCATTTTTCATTAACGTGTTTTGAGGGTTTAGAAATATGATTCGAGATTCCTCGATGCTCATCTGAACGGGCACCTCCTTGAAGAGGTCCAGTTCGGAATTCATGAGAACGGCTTCTTCAGGCATTACGAGAAAACGTCCTGAACCTTGCGCCTTCCGCGTTTCAGCTTCGACTGTTTCACGCGGCGGGGTTTGCCTCGTTTTATTCTCTTGATGCGTTTGAATCCGGAGCCGAGCATGCCATCGATCTTTTCCTCGGCCTTTCGCTTCAAATTGGACCCGGCCTCCTTTAACCTTTGCCTCAGGGCCTCCTTGGGCGTTGCTCCAGAGGTGCCGACATCGGAGAGCACGTGAGCGCCCACCTTTAGCGCTTCCTTCCCGACAGCCTTTGCTCCGCTCTTTAGAAAGGGTAACACCCTTCTGAAGAGTCCTCCAAGAGCGGAAAAGAGTCCACTTGCTCTTTGGTAGCGCTTGCCCCTGTATAGAACGAAATCGCGATCGTCCAACGCGCCACCCGCCTGGTTAAGATAGTACTCCGTGACGGTGTGCACGTCCATTAGTGCGGTTTGGGACGGAAGGCGAGAACTATAGTAGAGGAAAATCCGTCGGCAAATGGCAAGAGATCGCCATATCCGTTCCTTAAATCTATGTTGACCGTCTTGAAGTCCTGTTGAATGAGTGGGACCCAATTTTGTGGGAAGAACGTCTTTTCGTCGGTCATGTAAGTGTTATTGCTTCTCTCGTATTCCACGGCTACGCTCTCTATCACCTGCGCGAAGGTATCTCCCACCACTTGCGGGGTCACTAGATTGCAATAGATGAACATTTCGTAAGGAAACCCCATATACGGATCTACAGGGTGTTTTGGTCCTGCCTGCAGAACGACGTTGGTATAGGGATCGAAACCTAGCATTCTGGCCATTGCTGGCGTCAGCATCAAACTGTGAATGACATGCGGTTCTTTGACCGCCCTGGCAGGGAGGTCCTGCGCCTCGGGCGGAGGACGGTCTACCGTGCTGGAGTCGCTCTTGTGCGGCGCTGAGGGGACAGTGGGAGGTGGCTGTTGGTGGGAAGGTTTGGGTTTTCCGGCATTTTTATGCCGGGGGCTTTGTCTCGGTGGGCTTGGGTTTCGTCGGCTTTGGTCTCGTCGGCTTTGGTCTCTGCGCGGGTGCGTCGTTCAAGGTTTCGTATTTGCCGACGGCGTAGGGTACAGCCGTGCGCAGCACGTTCTCCACAAACCCTTGGAAGGGAGCGTCGGGCAATAGCTCGGGATGCGCGACCTCTGCATTGACGCTTAGATTGTTAGTGTGCTCGTGCAAGATGAAGAAATTGGGTACCGACAAATGTTCCAGAATGACGTCGTTCACGAGTTTCACTAGGTCTTTGGGCCGGTACACGATGCCTTGCGGCATTTCCAAGCTGAACTTTAACTGCGTGGGAAGTTGCGTCATGGTGTATTTGGTGCCAACGACGCCTGCTTCGGTTGGAGCGACGTTGTAAAATTTTACCGGATACCTCACCTTCTGCAGAGCGACCTCCCATTCCCCCTGCAGAACGACCCTCTCGGGCAAGATGTTTGAGAATCTTGCCGTGGTGTTATCGGTAAAGTGTTCCATAGAAGCATTGCTCACCAGGGTGAGAGAGAACGGCTTTGTCTTGATCATGCCGAATCGACGGTCGAAGCCCGAACCCACGAGTTGAATTTGGCCGGATATCCCTTCCACTTCACAAACAGCTGTTTGTTGCGCCCTCTGCCTTTAGTTTGCAAAATGCTTTCAATTTTGAAAGTTTCGGGAAGCGCGACCTTTTGCAGCTCTTCGGTGTAAAATATGCCGTCAATGGCTTCTCCGGCCAGATCCTTCAACTTATATACCACGGGCCGACCGAGAACCACCTCGGCTATCTCGAATATCTCGTCCGTCCAGTTCTGCTCGTACCCCTTGTCGAATTTCATTTTTTCCTTGGAAATGCGCACGTGATCGCCGACGATATATTTGGGTCTGTTTGCCCGCGGCAGGCGCCTGTCCGCGTACAGGTTGCGGTACACCTGCAAGATGTTGGACTCGTTCACCTGGTTGGGTGCCATCTTTATGGACCTGTGATGCGAACTATTGTACGACTCGAGAAGGGCGGGAAGAACCTCCACGTACCTGTAAGTATTATTGTGAGTGAAATACCTCCACATCTTGGTCTTCAGGGTTCGGTTAAACCGTTCCACGACGCTGGCTTTCACGTTATTTTTGGTGGTGTAATGTTGCACGTCGTGCTTCTTTAGAAAGTCGCGAAACGACTTGTTGGTGAACTCGGTTCCCTTGTCCGTCTGTAGAACCCTGGGAACGCGCCGAGAAAATATGGAACGAAACGCCTGCGCCACTTCGGAGCCAAGTTTCGTTTTGAGAGGAACGGCCCACGCGTATTTAGAGAATACGTCGATCACTGTGAGAATGTAAGCATACGGCTTGTTATGTTCTCTCACGCTGCTCATGACGTTGAGATCGGCTTCCCAGAGCTCGTCCATATTGGTCACGTGATAGTATCTGGTGGGAAACCGCTTTTTCACGGGTTTGTGCAAAGTGTAACTCTCCTGGGTTCGAAGGAAGGACTCGATGTTGGCCTTTGACTCTCCGGTGGCCTTTCGCAAGGGCTTTACCGTTCCCAGGCCTGCATAATGTTCCGGTTTGGCATACAATCGTCTCAACTCCGTCCATTCCTTCATTTTTTTTTTTTTTTTTTTTTTTTTTACAGGGGCAGCCAACGGCGGGGGCGCAATTGATATGTGGAGGTGGGTGACTTTGTCTTCCTTTTCTTTCGAGGGGATAGAGGGTTTCGTTTGATCGTTCGAGGAGCGACCTCCTGCTTCACCCGCACGTCTCGGTCCACGTCCTCGTAAGCATCGTCGTCGTCGCCGTCGTCGTCTTTGTGGTTGTTAAGGAAGGGTCGTCTCACTTGTGACACCAGATCCAGATACTTTCCCAATTTATATTTTACCAGACGCCACTTTTCGTCGGCAGGCAGTTTGGCTCGCTGTACGTTCTCTATTTCTTTAGCTAGTCTAGAAATGCTCTTGTCTATGACGTGAAGCTTTTCCGCGGTTTTTGGCTGCGGTGCCACCACGATCTGTCGCCCGTACTTCATCCTGCAAATTTGGACACGAGAGCGCTACCCAGCGAAGCCAATACGGGTAGCAGAAACGCCGGCAGAAAACCTCCTTTTTGAATCAATATTTTCTTCTTCTTCTTTAAGGGCACCCGCTTGTCTACCAACTTCCTCCAAGGCGCCTTACATCTCTTCAAGCGAGTGAGGCACTTTTGCGGAAGTTGCACGTGACCTCTGGTCACGTTGAGCATGCATTCGCAAATGGCCTTTATCAGATCTCCATCGGCATTTTTTAAAAATTTTTTGCGCCGAAGCGCCTTTGCCCTGGCTATGGCCTTCAAATTTGCATGCTGTCTTGCTATGAGAGGGCTGCTCAATTTGGCAATGCTCAACCTACCTCTAACCATGGTGGCACGGGAATGAGACTCGCCTCGTCCAACGCGCCTTATTTTAACGTTCAAAAAAAAACACCCTGTGTATGCACGTGGAGTCCACAAACACCCTATATATATAGCGAATGCAAGTTTCTTCTTTTTTTTCGGATCCACGGTCTCAGTTTGCAACAAAATAAGAGAGCGTTTCGTCCGGAAGGACGCCGGTTCGATACCTGTATAGGTCGGGCGTGTATTGCGTGCAATCCAGCACCAGATATCCGTGAGGGTGTCGGGTAGCCTTTTCGAAAGCCTCCAGCAGAAACCTAGAGTTCCTGGGCTCGATCTGCTGGCACAGTCTTTCTATCTGCATTTTGTCCCTGTTATTCTTGAAGACCACGATGTAGTTTGCATTGAGAGATATGTTCCTATATTTCTGCCCTTGCGGAAACACGTTTTGCAGAATGTACACGATTCCGAAGCGCTTGTGATGAGAGTCTCTGGTGAAAAAATTTGACACGTTCGTTCCGCCGCCCTCCGCCATCAGGTCGTCCAATATGACGAGAAAGTTCTCTCCCACATCCTGCAGTTGGGGAATGCCCGGATGGGTCTCGCACTTCCCAGGCAAGTCTTCCAGCCTCGGCGAGTACTCAGGCGGGTGGCACCACAGCACCCTCTTCGGGCGCTTGTCGAACATGCGGTCGGCGTGACGTATGAGGTTTTTCACGAAGGTCGATTTTCCGCATCGTGACGGTCCCGCCACCAGCATGGTGCTGGGAAAATTAAACCGCCGCAAGTCCGACCGTCGTCGTCGCATCGCGTCTCTCCCGCAGGGCCCTCGTTCCAACTGACCCGCAAGGCGCGCCGGGTGTCTCATTTATGCCTAACCCTTTTGTAACCGAAAGGAGAAGAGTCGAAGCCCTCGGCCGGCACTCGCTTGGTCACCAGCATGCGAAAAGTCTTGACGCAGGGTTCCGTCACCACCGTCCACGACGGTTTCCTCAATATCTGGGTCCCCGTCAGCGTCACCGTTCTGTCGGGGTCCCGGAGCACCATGTTGCGAATCACTTCGGCGTTCACCAGCTGCAAGTTGCCCGAATTCAAGGTAATGCCCTTCACCTTGCACACGGTAAAGGTCTTACCCGTCTCCGGGGCCCAAATCTCCATGCAGTAGCTCTTCGGCCCCGTCGAGGCAAACCGGGAAATGTACGAGCCCCGTCCGTACTTCTCCAGCTCGTCCGTCATGTCTCCCAGGAGGCGTCCGGCGGACGGCGCCCAGTCCCTCGGAGTGGCGGCGAAAACGACGGAGTCGGTGTCGAAGTAGCACACCCGTTCTCCGAGGCGCTTCAGGTAGGAGTAGAGCTCCAGGCGGGCGTGGGTCGTGGTGTATGCCGCTACGACGGCATTGGCGGTGGGGTTCACCTTGGGACTCTGCTCGCAGTACCTCCACACCACGTACATGATGTCGTCGGTGACGGGCATGTAGGTCTGCACTTGGACGCCCGGGTCGTTGAGCAGCTCCAGGAGTCGATCGTACCTGTCGACGAGCTCGCACGTGGGAAGGTTGTCCCTCTGCCCCAGTTTTCCCCAGAAGCTGTTCAGCATCAGCTTGGCGAGCTCGCGCCGACCGGGGTTGGGTGCGATCGCGCGGGGATCTAGGGCGATGCCTTCGCGCTCCCAGAACTCCCCGAGGTACCGATCTCTCGCTTCCTGCGCGTCGCAGCCCGAAGGCCAACCGGAGGCTTCCGTCTTCATCTTCAGAAACTGATTCACGTAGTCCTCGAACAGTCCCTTGCCACAGGTGGCCGGGTCGTACTGCACCACGTCGTACTCCCAGATCTCGTAGACCTGGAGGAGGCGATAGCCGTCTTCGAGGGCGACTTTCACTTCGTCGACCACCCAGGTACCCGTCAGGGCTCTCTCGTCGTCGCGGTGGTCGCACTCGGCTTGGTTCTCCGCCTCCGCACAAGCGCGGCATAGGGCAAACAGGAGCTTCCCGTTGATGCGCGCCGGTAGCACCGGGTGGTAGAGGTGTTGGGGCGGTAGAACCTTCGCCTTGACCAGCCCGCCGGGCACGTCTTCCAGGCGCGGAAAGCGATCCACGTGGATCTTCGGGTGGCCCACGGGGTAGGGCTTGGTCTTGTTCACGAACGGGTACAGGCTGCAGACGTCGTAATAGAAGATCTTGCGGTCCCCCTCGGACTCGCAGTACGTCTTGGTGCAGTTGGTGCGGCCTCCGTAGAAGGCGTCTCTAGGGTTCAGGGGTTCGGGTACCGGAAAGTCTCTGGCGTGACGCTGCAGCTCGCTGTCGGCCTTCATGGCGGCGTTGAACTCGCACTCCCACATTTCCACCACGACGTACCCGGCCCGTCGGATCTCGGCCGTGACCTTCTCTGTGCTCTCCAACCTGGAGGCCATGGTTTCCTTGGCCGTGTTGTATATGGGGGCGTGGCGATTGTAAAAGCATCGCTGGCAGCCGTGGTAGAAGCAGCCGTGGAAGAAGTACGCGGTTCGGTCTTCCTCTCTGTACCCGTCCACCTTGTGGCCGACAATTTTCACTTTTCGTCCTCTCATGGCGTGCTGAATGACAATATTATTATTTTGTAACTCCACCCAAGTGAGCCATATACATGCTATTCGAGACTGCCTGTCCGCTAGTCGATACCCGCCCGCGGGTAAGAGGGCAATTTTTTTCGGCGGCATGAAGCGCTTCCTGTACACGCAAATGCACGCCTGAGCGATGGTGACGCATTCCCTGAACGGATCTATGTCGTTCTCGTCTAGGAATTCCCTTCTGAATTTGGAAACCCCCTGACTGAGGAGAAAGACGTCCATCTTACAATACGTCACCATTTCCGCCTTCATGTCGAAGACGTACCCGGAGGCCTCATTTTCTTGGTGCCACTGCTCGAAGGCTCTTCGGGTCTCTACCGACATGCCTTTGGGGCAGTAATACTTTTGGTCGGGAATGGGACCGACGTAGTGCTCGTTTTCCTTGGTGTTAAATAAATAAGGAAAATAGCCTTTGCATTCCTTCAACTCGAAGGTCTTGGAAAAGCGAGACAGAGGCATGGGTATGAAGTTGAGCGAGTCGATAAAGGTGACGTCACCGTACTTCATTCGGTATATCTTACTGCCGTTCATGATAAGCTCCGGCGCCCATTTTAAATGCTCCACCATGTACTTTAACAAAAATTGGCCGTCGTAGGCTCTGAGGTTATGGGCCACCACGATGACGTCCCAGGCTGCCAACCTCGGCTGCGTGATATGCTCAAATAACTATTTTACGGGGTCGCTCGTAAATACCCATTCTTTGGCGCCGCACTCGGTACAGTACGCCATCTTGCGGCGTTCGTCGATGCAAAGTGGACAGGCTTGGTATAACACGCACAAGTTAGGCACATGCTGGTAAGTGTGCTGTTTACCGGTATAGGGTACGTTTTGAGTGCACTCAAAGTCTATGAACATAAAAACGTATCGGTTTCTTTTGTTCTTGCAAGCATACGGCTGCATAAAGCAGAAGTGATTGGAATCCACGTGTGTCTTGCAATGTTTGCAGTATTTTTCCCCGCACTCGTGTGAGGTTTTTCTATATCTCAAGTTCACCAGCTTATTGCAAGACGCACACACCTTCTCCACGTCGCACACCGAGAGCTGTTTGGGATAAAATGCGCCTTTCTTGGAGTGGTTCGTGTAGCATGTAGGTCCCTTAAAGTCTCTGTTGCACGCAGTACAGTGTATGTAAGCATCAAACCGGGCATCGCATTGCTGGTGACATTTGCAACACTTTGCTTCGCACCTATGGTATTCTCTTTTGTGTGCCGAGGGATAGTGACACTGGCGGCAATAATATCTACATTTAAAAGTCGCGTGAAGGTCGACGATGGCGTTAAAGTGCCCCTCGTGAAACATGACGTCGATGTGCTTATCGCATTGCTTGTCGGACGCGTACAGCACGACCTTGCCCGTATGATCGCCAAACACCGTCACCGCGTAGCCCTTTAACACCGTTTCAAAACATCTGACGTCATCTATCGTGCAGCTGACGTTGCTTTTCCCCACGCGCTGACACAGAGCTTCCGCCTTTTGTTTTTGAAGAAATTCTGAGCGTCTCATCGTGGTATAATTCACGTCTCGATCCGCTTTGGCTTTGGAAACAACAATGGCTCTTGCTAAGCACAATTGGTCTTTGTTTCTAATTTGTACGATGCCTTTGTTCCCGCTGCAGGCATCGCATGGTGGGTAACACGAACCCGCGACGTCTTTGGTCCACACGAAAGTTACTTTCAGGTGACCGCTTAGCAACAACTGTTGGTTGCTTTGCATGACCTTTTTGATGCTTTCAATGACGGCATCTGCGTTCACTTGGTCTGCGCGCCTCACGCTCATGTTAAACGCTTTGGTCGTCTCCTTTTGGTCGGATATCGATATTCCTAAATAACCGGGTTCGTTGTCTAGAAGGTTCTCCTTGGCAAAATTTAGAATGTCGTTAAATAAATGCGCCACCCATTGCTCGGGGTTTGCATCTCTAGGGGTAGGGCTCACGGAAATTTCTGTTTCGGTAAAGCCTGAAAATAGTCTTTTCATGGATCTCTGCCTATGCCCTAATATTTCAAAGGTTGGCTGCAAGGATAGGTCTTGACTTACCCCCGGTTGCGGCTCCATGTTTCTGCTTCGTTAAAGCGATTTCTCCTAAACCTTTTTTTTTCCCTCGTTCCTTTTTTTTTCCAAAAAACTCTTTGCACGCGCTCTGCAAAAAAACCAAAAAAACTAAAAAACAAAAAAAAAAAAAATAAAAAATAAAAAATAAAAAAAAAATGGGCCTGCTCGGTTTATCGCAAAACAAAACAAAAACCTTTTTCTTTGTTGTTTAAATACGTATACGGTATGATTTTATGTTATAATGTTATAACAGTCGTATTACTTCAACGCAAACCACTTTAAACGTCCAATTCGCACTTGTGCAAGTCGCTTATCGCCTCGCTCTTTTAAAGGCTGCTTATCGCGACCGCAATTTCCGGTTGCGCAGTCCGTTAAATGCCTCATTAGCAAGTCCAGCTGGTTATCTCGCCACAATTTCCCAAGTTGCAATCGGGTGCCTTTCGCCGCAGCTGCCAGTCTCGCCACTCGGGCGCCAGTACATCCGGTTTCGATATGGTGTTAAATTGCCAACCGTCTACCGCAAAACCACATTTAAAGGTTTTCGCGCTAATTAGTTTCCGTTTGCATAGCCGTTTAATTCTCCCACGTGCGCTTTCCCCCAGAACTTTAAAGGCATCGGCCATATTGCTTGGCGGAAATCCTGTGCTGATTACCGGTCCTTTTAAACTCGCAAGCTTTTTGCCTCGCTAGCTCCATTCTCAGTCTTGTCGTGTTACTTGTGTGGTCAACATGGAACCCTTCACCGTGTCAAGCGAAGATTTTTACTGCTCGCCATCTACTGGACGCGTGTATAGGCAATTGCTCACCCCAGAGCAACAGTCTGTCTTCAACGTTGCAGCACACAATCACCCTGAAGACGTCGTGAACGCTCTTGCGGCCTTTCACATCTCCACGAACAACGATAATAATCTTGCGCCACAGGCACCTTTGCCTGCGTTTCACCTCAGCTTCGGCCAGCTTCCACTGCAGGAAAACAACCGTTGCAACCATTCTTCGTCTTCCTCTTCTTCTTCAGTGCAGGTGGTTCCCAATACGCCTCCAAACTACTACGCCTCGCAAATAAAAGGAACGCTGCACATACGCCTCATCCTCTGCGGAAGAAACAGCGAACATCTTCCTAACTACTAATACTCATTGTGCAACCGTGTTGCAAGTGCTCCTCTAATGCAACAATTGAGTGACATTTTATTTTTTTTTATGCAGCATATAACACTGTAGTGTTTTTTTTTTTTTGTATTTAGCTTTTTGTTAACTATTTTTTGATATTTGCGTGTTGTAAGTGTGGTTTGCAAATTTCTGGTGAGTACCTTATTATACTATGCATTTATTTTCCTGATACTAAATATCGGTGCTAATTGTATTCAGGTTCACCTCCTTAAACACATCCCACTTATTTTTCACCTAAACTTGTTGCGCAGTATTTAATTTTGATCCTGAGCTTTGCTTTTTTTCTTTGAGTACTTATGGAACCCATAAAGCCAAAAAAAAAAAAGGTGGACGTGTTCTGATTGCAAGTTTAGATGGCTCAGCCAAAATTGTTACTATTGCTGTGTATGGAAACCATTTACTTCTGGTAGTACATTTTATGATGATGATAAATTGCTTCGGGACCCCGTTTTTCGTCAATGCAACGTTCGTCCGGTCATTGTGCAGCCAAGGTGCCTATATTGTCAGGCACGGCGCATTTGTTCTCTAAACGAGCTCCCTAACCCATTCAATCATATCCGTCACAACTTGTGCAGGCGTCCTAAAGGTAATCTGCAGTATTTAAAATAAACTGTGCCAGAAATATTTGCAAATCATCTGTGTTAATTAAAAAAAAAAATCAATGCGCTAAAGTGTACTGTGTGTATGTGTGTGTGTGTGTGTGTGTGTGTGTGTGTGTGTGTGTGTGTGAGGGTATCTATCAAATCTTGTATTTTGTATATGTACTTACAAATGTTTAATAATGTAACAATTTGTACTTTCAATTTTTATTGCAATATAATCTCCGCTTCCAAGCTTTTTTTATTTTATACTGTGTTTATCTTTATTTATCCTTATTCATTTTACCTTCACAGACCTCCTTTTCCTTCATCTATTGTTCTTTGCTGTCCCAAAACAAAGAAATAAAATAATAATCAAAAATAAAACTAATAACATATTTATCCTGGTAGTATTAAAAATAATAATAAAAACATTTTTTCCTCACACTTCACCAATCCAAAAAACACAAGCAAAAGTTTCTGTATTATTAGATATTTATATTTTATTTTGTTCCTTTCATCTGCTTTATCCTTTCACTTCGTCTCGTATTCCAGCAACTCTTCCTCCCCTCCAACAGCTTCCTCATCTCCCTCTTTGGTAATTGTGTCTTCGTCATAATTTCCTTCATAATTAGGAAATTCATCAATTCCGCGCGTACATGCAGTTTCCAAATTTGAAATCATCTGTTTTAACGCTTCAAACTCATCCATCAGTTTCACCACATTTCCTTTTATTCTATTCACCAACCCCTGCTGCTTCGTCACGTTATGCTTCTTCTCTTCCAATTCCTGTTTCATTCTTTCCATCATCTCCTCTATTCGCGTAGCTCTTTCTTCGCATTCTTCCTTTTCCTTCTTCGTTGCATCTACCTCCCTTCTTTTTTCCTTCATCTTGCTATCGCATTCTTTTCTCATCCTCTGTTTCACTCCATTTATTTCCTTCTTACACCTCTCCGAAGCTGCTTTTCTTGTGCTGTTCACCGACACCCTCCCCGCTACCCCGCCATTTCCTTCACATTCGGAATTTATTTTCAAATTCCCCTCCGCAGTCCATCTTGAGGACCTCTTTACTCTCCCACTTACCCTTCTACCCCCTAAGTTTAACTGCCACTCTCCATTACCACATTCGCCAAATATGTATCCGTAATTTTCGGAGAAGTAGGAATTCATCTCATTCACCATGCTATACGCTAATACAAGTTCACTTTCCTCCGGGGTCAATTTCCATTCCAGTTGCAAACCCTCCGGTAAATCCACCGTGTCCATCAACAAACTACAATCCACCATCTCCACAAGAATCGAACTATTGTCGCCAGCGTACATTCTCACCGGCTTTTTATAAAATTTGCACCCATCTTCCCTCCTCTTTCCTTTCTCACACCCGCAACTTTCATTTGCCACATAACCCTCCGGACATTCTAGTTGACCCATCTTCACGCTACCATACATCATCCCTGAACACGTCTTACCCCTCTGACATCGCGTTATCGGTTTTAAACAATTGTACACGTTCGTCAGCGTTCCCAAATTAATAAAATCAGAACCAAACCTACACCCACTTCCCTTTCGGTACTCGCACGTGCAATTAGACATCAATTCGTAATCCTTTTCACATCTTGTCACATTTTCCAAATGACCCGTTTTGTCATTCAACTCGAACCCACACCTCCCAAAACTAACGCAACTGTTCTCTGCGCTACCTAACCCTAACGTCAGCAACGCTATCGTTATCGCAATCATCCTTGCAATTCATTTTCACCCTCATTTACCCTCCCTTTTTATTCCTTTTCCCCCTCCATTCATTCCTCATTTTTCATCCAATCGCAACGCTCCTTTTTTCCCCTCCAATCAACGGCATTTTTCAATCCTAGCCTCCAATCTCATCTCGTCTTATTTTCACCAATCAAATCCCGAGACGTCACTTCCGCATCCCATGTTTACCCATTGCTTCATCATCCTTTGCTTCTTTCCTTCCCCAACCTCCCTCAACGACACATCGCAACTCCTTTCTCCAAGTCCCTGCACCTTTATTTTTAAAAAAAAAAAACAATTCCTTATCTTCCATAAAAACCGTTCCACGGATTAAGCAACTCTCTTAACGATAATCCTACCGCTCTTGGCGCTAACTTTTTCAAATTTTCCACCATCAACCTTAATCCTCCCATTTTCAAATTTCCCGCACCTTTCTTAAACCCCCTTAATCCGCTCATTAACGGCTACGGCGGGAAATTTAAAAATTTAGCGCCGTAACCGTTAATCCGCGGATTAAGGGATTAAGGGAGGTTCAAGGCGGGAAATTTCAAAATTTAATTCCAGGATTAAGGGGATTAAGGGAGGTTCATGGCGGGAAAATTTAAAAATTTAGTTATAACAGCGCTAGTGTCGCCGTTAATCCACGGATTAACAGCGACACTAGCGCCCCTAGCGGCAGGATTATCGTTAATCCAATTGCTTAATCCGGGACTATTACTACTTACAACTATAACTGTAAATTGTTACTGACCAAACTATCCGTAGTTAACTGGAAGTTTCTTGTCTAGACCTCTCTTCCACAATTCTAGCGGATATCCTCAGTGTCGTGGCTAAAGTCATTCAGAAATAATCTGTTGTCAAACAGAAAGAATGAAAATGTAATATTTAAGCATGACAAGTACGAGATGGCCATGTTATTTAGGGATAGTTCCTCTTCAGCCGAGTTATTTGTTTCTAAATGTGTGCTTGGGCAGTGACCCTACATTTTGAGAGCACAACTTGTCGTGGATATATTTATTTTTAATGTATTTTTTATTTTATTATTTTAATTCTTTATTTAATCATAATTTTTTGAATATCCCATTTGTGTTTTTAATATATATATATATATATTCTTTTTTTTTAACATTTGTTTCCCGTATCACATAAATATCCACCGACGTGCTATGTTAGTCCAAGAAGTTTAGCTTTTTGTGTGGGCATTGTCTGTATTTCAGATTATTTGTGCGATAAGTTGGTCTATTGGCAGGGTTTTCGTGTGTTGGCATAGGAGGTTTGACTTGTACCTTGTTAACAGTTCATAAGCTGTGCACAGGCATCTGCCCTCCAAAGCTTGAATTTTCCTGATGGTTTCAGTTGCGATGAGGGACATTGTGGCTACAGCTGCATACGTAAAGTGAAACTTGGAATAGACTATGGCTACTGTGCCGGAAATAACTTTTAGTTATAATTCAACGAGTTGAAACGAGAATCTAGTTGTTGGCAACAAATGGCGTGGCACAAAACTGCAGTTTGAATTTTTAGATAACGTGCTGTTTGATTGTAAGAGTTTCGTTTGTAAAAGAGGTGTTTCAAGTCACGTAGTCACTTAGATACCAACTAAAGCTAGGATTACACTGGAGATTCCAACCAGAAATAACAAAAATGGAAGTTGGAGGGCAAGGAAAATGGGATACATATTGCAAGATTGTCAAGTTATCCTGAAACATTCCACTTCTGGAATTACAGAAGGGGCTTATATTTAAACTGATTTTAATGTATCATAAAATGCACTGAGTTAAAGTTAGTATGTTTATAACTGTAGGGTTATAAGCTTGTTACAAAATTATACAAGGATGTCATTAGAGCACTAACTGGAACATTCCCATCTTTTTCCACCTACCAATGTTGAATGGCAAATGATAGTGGTGTTAAATAGGGATGCATACTGTGGGTGGCTAAAAATAGTGAGACTGTGAGCCACAATGTAACACTCTGCGTTTTATGGTCTGTTAACATATGAATATTTCCTTTATAACCTGTAGCTTTTAGGAGTCCAACAGTAAGACATAGTAAAGCTCTAAATGCCGATTACTTGCTGTGATAGAGAACCTTTTTATGTAGAGTACGTAATGACCTTTCTAGAATGATCATGTTTTACAATTCTGAATAAATTATTATGTGTTAATAGCCTGACTTGAGAAGCACATGGCCGAATTTACTTAAGAATCACTTCCTAAACATCAGCTATATAAGGTATCACTAATTTCCTCATTAGGCAAACCTCTATAGGTATAAAATAGTGATTGGTTCCGTAGCTCAAATGGTAGGCAGAGCAGCTACCTGCAATGCGAGGAGGCCCCGGGTTCCATTCCGTGCTGGAGTTTGGGAATTTATCTCTAGCCTCTCCAGAGTTCGGAAGTATGAATGAGAGTGAGAATATATGTGGTGTAACGTACTAAAAATGTGTTGAAGTTCCTTTCTAAGTGCCTTAGGGTTGAAAAAGACAGAATTCAGGGTGTTTTACGATGATCCATGCAAGTGGAGGTAATGCGACTTCTGAAACAAGGGAAAGCAGGGTGATAGAAGAAATGCAATATCAGCTCCTCGTGCCATATCAATTTGTAAATCCATTGAATCTCTACAAAATATAGTGAACCTCACTATTGTCGAAGCAAGACCTCTGCACGTGTTTACTTACCTGCTGATTTGAACATCAGAAAATTCTGGATATTGTATATCCGTTCAGTTTAGAGTGAGCTAAAAGTAAAGAAGTGCTTTTTTTCGAAACAAATTTAATACAAAGTATAATATTGGTTATGTAGCCCCCGAACTGATATGTGCTTATTTTTCTTGCAAACAGCTGAACAAATTCAGGTGGAAAAGAACCCACAGAAATAGTAGACTTGATGACCATAAAACGAGTTCACTCTCTCAAAGTGAAGAACGGAAAGGACTGGCAACTATTTCGTATGAAAAAACTTAATGTTAACTAAGTTTCCAGACAAATCAACATATTTCAGTCGACAATACAATATAGTTTCTACAATTTCGCAACAGCCATTGGCAATTCAAAGTCAAAACTAAAAAAAGACGACATACTGTTGGAATGAAATGCTGTATCATAGAGGCTCCAATGGGATAGCTAGTGCTCTGTACCACAGACTCGCCTCATCTGATCTAGAAGGGATAAACACTTTAAGGCTAATATCTGATGACTGTTGTGGACAAAATAAAAACACAACAATCATTCGTATGATTAACTAGTGGCTTAATTCTGAGGCTCCATGTCATGTAAACAAAGTAGAGATTATTTTTTCCAGTAGTTGATCACTCCTTCCTGCCAGCTGACCGTGTATTTGCTACACATTGAGAAATAAATGTGGAAGAAAGAAAGCATTATCGATCCTGAAGAGTGTTGCCAAATGTTAAGAGATTATGGAAGTGTTCATAATTTAAATTGTGATGCTGTACTGGATTGGAAGGGTGCAATCCAAACATTTAAAAGCTACAGTTAATTGCTATTTCAAATTGCAGCGTTGCAGAAGGCTTTTGGTACAAATAACTAAAACTAATGTTATGGTTAAAGAACAGGAACATTATATGACTGAAGTTAGTTTTGCAAAATATGTGACCTAATGGGATGCCACTGTTAAAGATATTGTTGCATCAGTGATTCCTCCTTAAAGCGAGGAAATCAACCCCAAGGAAGTGACTGATGTTAACAGTCTTCTCGTTAAGCATTATGGCCCAAACTGGAAGTAGATGGATAGATTAAAATATTATGCTAATATCATAAGAAATAATATATTGGAGAAGTTTCCTAATGACTGTGATTGTGAGAGAGTTCCAGATGATAACCTGCTAAAGGTTAAAATACGTCATTGTCAAACTTAACATAATTCGTTTTACTTTCCTTGTTTATAATCCTGTGCATTTGTTTGAACTTCAGTCTCCACTATATTCCTAACCTCGAATCACAGTTTACCTTCAAAACCCCCTATGTAACTCGTTCAGAAACAAAGCGCACAATTTCAAATCCTCTGGAGGTCTTTTACTAAGATGTATACATCATATTCGTGTTTTAAAATACATCTTGACACTTTCTGATGTTCATTAAATAATTCATTCTGAAAAAAATCTCATTTCCTCAAGTAAATATAATTTCTGTAAAATCTTGTTTGAAGGTTACAGAGGGTTTTGAAACTAGACAAGCCAAAAAATGTATCAGAGATCACAGATGTATGATGTAATATAGTTGCCAAACAGACGTAATTTCATTTTTAACACTTGCGTAGAAAAATTATCTCAAACGGAACGCGAACGCCAAGCTTGTTGCCAGGTTAATAAATGAGGTCGTTCACAATAATTTTCGCTAGTTTGAACATGAGCATTATCACCAGACGCTGACGTCAAACCTTGCAAATTCCAAGCTATCGTGTTCACGTTAGCGTGATTAAATAATAGAGAGAGAAAGCGAGAGAGTGAGAGACAGAGAAACACTCCACAGGGACAGAAATGAATAGATATGCAATCATTTCATGAGCAATAGATTCTTTTATTTCAAAATCATGGTTGTCTATATGACAAAAATCCTAAATCCTACAAAGGTAACTTACTGAATCAAAATATTTGGAAGCAAATTGCAAATGAGCTGAAATGTGAAGATAGGCATCAGGTGTTATGTTACTACTATAGTACCTGACGACTTCGTAAGACATTTTAAGGGTTAGATAGGCATATTTTACTTTTTTATATATGGAGAAACCATCATATAAGAATCCTTATGCTATTATCTTCTTCTTCGAATTATTATTATTATTATTATTATTATTATTATTATTATTATTATTATTATTATTATTATTATTATTATTATTATTATTATTATTATTATTATTATTATTATTATTATTATTATTATTATTATTATTATTATTATTATTATTATTATTATTATTATTATTATTATTATTATTATTATTATTATTATTATTATTATTTATTATTATTATTTATTATTATTTATTTATTATTATTTATTATTATTATTATTTATTATTATTTATTATTATTATTAATTATTATTATTATTATTATTATTATTATTATTATTATTATTATTATTATTATTATTATTATTATTATTATTATTAGCAACAATTGTCATTGTAGTTGGAGAAGTACTGTTCTATATAAATATTTTATGTGATAAATTGTTCTGAAGGCTTAGAAAACAGTAGTTTCATTGAGTGTTAACGGTGTAGTACAAATTCAATTCAAGAACATTCCAATACCGATATTTTAAACAAGTTTAACAAGGTTGATAAACTATTGAGGTTATTAACGATTTCAAACTAAATTGAAACGCAATAATCGAAACAAAAAATTTATGAGCTGGAATCGTGAATTCCCTTCTGCAGTTAAAGAATAACAAAATTTTAGTAATTTTTGCTGTGGTTGAAATGTGTGAAACGCGAATGAAAAATGTGCGAGATAGATACACAAGAAAAAACAAGCAATTTCAGGCAGCAACAGGAGCAGTTGAATGGCTTTGAGTTAAGTCTTGGTTCTTTATGGGTGTTTTAAATTTCCTTTAGCATCATCCTAGGAAAAGGAGAACATTTTACCTTTGACAACACTCAGAAAGAAATTTTGAAGAAAGCAATACTCCTATCTCTATCTGTGATGGTAATAGTTTTGATTTCAAACATATAAGACCACAGGCACGAGGTAATATAGTCTGTAGTGGTATAAATTGCATTGCAACATATTCGTCAATAGTTGCAGCCTCCATTTTTAATCGCTTACACACTTCAATTATTTTATTTTTATGTTGACGTTAGTGTTAATGTTATTGTCACTGTGAATGGCAAAGCGAATGTTCATGTTATGCGTTCACGTCCTCACGTGAATGTTAATGTTTGTATGTGAATGGGCCCTTACAGATGAAAATATTGAAAGTATGGAATGTATTCCGCTTGACAGTTTTAATAAGCCAAGAGTTTATTAACTCCAGACAAAGTAACATGTGTTTACGAAGTAGAATTTGAAAATAATAGAATGTGAAAGGATGGAAAAACGACGTGATGTGATTCTTATGTTTGAAATGTTGCTGCACTTACTGCAATTGTGACAATTTCACATTTATTATACAGTTGAGAAAATTATGTTATGGCGGAAATGGCGTCATTGCTGTCTTGTTGCCATGGTAATTACGTCATTCATTTTACGGCACTGGTGCCAGAAATAGGGTAATTTCACAAGATATATCCCAGCTAATTAAGGGGTTTTAGTGTTGGAATTGCGTAAAAGGATTTTTTTTTCTCTTTATTTAGTATATGCATAGAATATGTGCCTCCCTTAGCGCAGTGGTAGACGTGCTTGCCCCTGGCGCGGGGGACCTGGGTTCGATCTCGATACCTGTTTTCTTTGCTAGATCTGTTCCAGAGTGCATTCAGGCTTCTGATGCTAATTATCCTAACTAAAAGTTTTAGTGGTCACTTTGCGGTCAGGGAAATCGGCGCTCTGACCCCTGCTACTGCTCCGTGACCTTGACTACGGCTTGAGTACTCAGCGGTCGAGTGATAATGAGAGCTGTATAGGGGAGATATCCAAGGAATTATTATTATTATATATTATGACATATAATAATCCCTAGGGCATGTACTGAATGTACACAAAGGTTGAGTCATGAAAATGTCTTTAATTTCAACAGCTCTATGCTAAATTTGTTCGTGTAAAAACTTTGTACTAGATGAATTTCAATAACCTAAGTTTCAATTAACCGACGTTGGTAATATACATAAATGAGGAAAAGGCCTACTTGACCGAATTTTCATTTACTTCACTGCTTGCTGGAGTGAAACTGAAAAGCAGCATATTGGAAGACACATCAAAATTGGCATTGGCTTCACGATATTTAGGCTTGAAATTGGGAGAGTTAGAACCATTTCACAGAGTAGACAGCAACATGGCCAGCATTCAGTATACCAAGGCATAGTTTAACATTAAGTCTAATTTTCAGTGAGGGAAGGCTTCTTCAGTTGCAACAAAATGATTAAGCGATGAAAATTAACAAAGAAAGAAGTATGAAAATGAACTTGGCAATTAAAAGAAGGGTTTATCAAGAATTGAGATAAGTAGCCTTAACGAGCAACAAGCATATCTGTTTAACTGATCTCACACACCGGTAACTGTAATAAAATGCCAAGTTGCGTGGAATACTGACCCTCATTAATTCACAACCAGAGGCTTATGGAGCGGAAAGTTTGTAGCAGAAAAGCAACTGTTAACTTTCAAACGAGAATTTGTAAGGTAACTATTTTAATAAGAGCTGCAATATTTCTTTATACTACATGCTGTCCATAAATATCAGCAGGAATACACTAACCCAATTGGAATGGCTTGCCATTAAATGAAGGCTAGCTTCTCTATTCATTTGCTTCTCAGAGATAGGCATTCCTACGAAGATCTTTTCCATCTTTTCCTGTTGTACTCTAAGCATTTTTAATATATTAATTTTCTATACTATATCCAAAAAGGATATGGCTGCCGATTTCTTTGTTTCTGAAGAATTTCGATACTACATGACACGAGTATGTGACTGTAGAAAAGTCCATTCTAGGTAAGTACTAGTAATAAATAGAGTTTGGAGTATTAGCCCAAGACAAAATTAAATTAATTTTGTGCTTACATCATACTGCTGCACATTAAGGATGGATACCCATGGGGTAAAAGTACAGAATTGTTCTGAAAGAAAGATGAAAACTACCCAAAGTGATATAGTGACGTACTTCGGGTACTTCGGGTTCACCTCTTAAGAGAATATTAAAAGTAAAACATACTTAACGATCGTTTCCTAGTTATATTCCCAATGTTTATTACACTATCAATATAAAAGACAGTGCTTTTAAGCATGTTATATTATATACTTCTATATAGAAGTAAACTTAAATTGAACAAGAAGACCTCATTGTGTAGCGAGAGCACTTAAATTTTAATCGTCTTGAACTCTTGCAGTGGAATGAAACAAACCAGGAAAAAACCAAGAATTATATTCTTTCAGTATGTACGTTTGGCGACGCTTAGGAGAGGTCGAAACATGCAGCATGGAGTTTTTGGAAAACGCCCAATAATATAAATATCCATTCCATTGCATCCAGAAAGACTGATGGATCGACCGATGGATGGACAAATGGGTTGAGATGATGGGATGGTATGATAGGATAGGATGGAATGATGGAATGTGGAATATTTTTAATTATTATATCCACTAATCCCACGTTGATGCGACGTTTGGAAAATGTTTATTTTATTGTATGTTTCATTTGCTACTGTTGATGATCGGATAGATGGAAGGTTGGAAGCCTTAGCGTGGCTCCGATATCTACAGCCTAGTCTCTACCGGCAGGCCTGAAGATTGTTTTAATAATCACTAATCTAATCGGTCATAATATAGATTAAATACGAGTAATCTATTTGGTTTTTAAGAATTTTTGAACGCTTTATTGACACCTGTAAATCATTACTTTTCAATAAATCACTCACAAGGAAAATCCGCTAAACAATGGCGCGTTTCGTCTCTAATGGAGTAATTACTAGACAACAAATATTTTGAAGACAATTTTTCTGTTAGAACTCACAATTATCATTACTTGCATAATAGTTCACTCCTGAACAATTACAACAAATTCGCTGTTCTTTTCCAGATTATGTTTTATAATCAATACTTTACATCGAGACGTTAAATTTTAATTCATCTCACTATCTTCTTCATAGCACAAGACAAAAGAAGTTCGCCTATGCTGTCTATATCTTAACTTGATAATGTTAGGGACCTTTCTGCTGCCTCTATGTTCACATTTCATATTATTGCAGATGGTTTACACAGAAATACTGCCTCTAATGGGATGAATGGGATATTTGAATGAGATGATGGGATGCGATCGGACGATGGGATGGGATATGATGACGTAATGGGAGGATGGGATGGAATGATGGGATGGCACGATGAGTTGGGACTTGATGACGGAATGGAAAGATGGGATGGGATAATGGGATACGATGGGATGGGATATGATGACGGAATGGGAGGATGGGATGGGATAATGGGATGCGGTGGGACGATGGGATGGGATATGATGACGGAATGGGAGGATGGGATGGGATAATGGGATGCGATGAGACGATGGGATATGATGACGGAATGGAAGGATGGGATAATGGGATGCGATGGGACGATGGGATGGGATATGATGACGGAATGGGAGGATGGGATGGGACAATGGGATACGATGGGATGGGATATGATGACGGAATGGGAGGATGGGATGGCATAATGGGATACGATGGGATGGGATATGATGACGGAATGGGAGGATGGGATGGGATAATGGGATGCGATGGGACGATGGGATGGGATATGATGACGGAATGGGAGGATGGGATGGGATAATGGGATACGTTGGGATGGGATATGATGACGGAATGGGAGGATGGGATGGGATAATGGGATACGATGGGACGATGGGATATGATGACGGAATGGGAGGATGGGATGGGATAATGGGATACATGGGATGGGATATGATGACGGAATGGGAGGATGGGATGGGATAATGGGATACGATGGGATGGGATATGATGACGGAATGGGAGGATGGGATGGGATAATGGGATACGATGGGATGGGATATGATGACGGAATGGGAGGATGGGATGGGATAATGGGATGCAATGAGACGATGGGATGGGATATGATGACGGAATGGGAGGATGGGATGGGATAATGGGATACGTTGGGATGGGATATGATGACGGAATGGGAGGATGGGATGGGATAATGGGATACATGGGATGGGATATGATGACGGAATGGGAGGATAGGATGGGATAATGGGATGCGATGGGACGATGGGATGGGATATGATGACGGAATGGGAGGATGGGATGGGATAATGGGATACGATGGGATGGGATATGATGACAGAATGGGAGGATGGGATGGGATAATGGGATACGATGGGATGGGATATGATGACGGAATGGGAGGATGGGATGGGATAATGGGGTGCGATGGGACGATGGGATGGGATATGATGACGGAATGGGAGGATGGGATGGGATAATGGGATACGATGGGATGGGATATGATGACGGAATGGGAGGATAGGATGGGATAATGGGATGCGATGGGACGATGGGATATGATGACGGAATCGGAGGATGGGATGGGATAATGGGATGCGATGAGACGATGGGATATGATGACGGAATGGGAGGATGGGATGGGATAATGGGATACGTTGGGATGGGATATGATGACGGAATGGGAGGATGGGATGGGATAATGGGATACATGGGATGGGATATGATGACGGAATTGGATATGATGACGGAATGGGAGGATGGGATGGGATAATGGGATGCGATGAGACGATGGGATATGATGACGGAATGGGAGGATGGGATGGGATAATGGGATACGATGGGATGGGATATGATGACGGAATGGGAGGATGGGATGGGATAATGGGATGCGATGGGATGGGATATGATGACGAAATGGGAGGATGGGATGGGATAATGGGATACGATGGGATGGGATATGATGACGGAATGGGAGGATGGGATGGGATAATGGGATGCGATGGGACGATGGGATGGGATATGATGACGGAATGGGAGGATGGGATGGGATAATGGGATACGATGGGATGGGATATGATGACGGAGTGGGAGGATGGGATGGGATAATGGGATGCGATGGGACGATGGGATGGGATATGATGACGGAATGGGAGGATGGGATGGGATAATGGGATACGATGGGATGGGATATGATGACGGATGGGACGATGGGCTGGGAGGGCTGGGAGGGGATAGGATGAATAACGAGACAGAACATCAAAGAATGCGTTATACATCTATTTTATTTTTCGCTAAAGTTAGTTCTTTTGTCACAAAATGGTATTCAATAACTGGACGCCGACCTGTTGAAATGAATTTGTGGACGAACGCTTGGCAACAAGTGTGAAACATTGGATGTGTATGAAGCGCAGGTCTCATGATGACTGCTCGCAAAGAAACCACACCACCCTACGTTACACACAGTAGCTCAGGGTTGAGCAACTGGTGCTCAGAGAGCGCAGATTGCTCACGACCTTCAACGATTGGTGTATGTTTATCAAATAAGGTATCACACGGTCTGCGCAGGCCCGCAGTAGCTGGTAAACACACAGGCACGAGGTGAAACGTGTCTTCAAGCTCCGACTTATCTTGATTGGGCCGTTTCCATAGCGGAGTAGTAGCGCTGCCGTTTGCCAAGGGGGTACCCAGGCTCGATTCCCAGTGAGGGCTGGGCAGTTTCCCGCTGGTAAACATGGTCCAAGGTGCATTCAGCCTACTTAGGTCCCTGAGTGACCAATTGGGGAGCTTCTTGATTTTAAATTAGTAGCCCTGGTTGCATAACTGGCCGGGAGGGATTATGGCGTTGACCATGTACCACCCTCCAGTACCACAATCCACTCCTGATGCAAATGGTGGGCAGAGATGGGGTCGCAGCGGCTGGGCTTTAGGCCTCGGCCCAGAAAGGGCTTTTCTACCTTGGGTAATTCTTCTTCCTCTTCTTCCTCTTCTTCCTCTTCTTCCTCTTCCTCCTCTTCCTGCTCTTCCTGCTCTTCCTCCTCTTGCTCCTCTTGCTCCTCTTCCTCCTCTTCCTCCTCTTCCTCGTCTTCCTCCTCTTCCTGCTCTTCCTCCTCTTCCTCCTCTTCCTCCTCTTCCTCCTCTTCCTCGTCTTCCTCGTCTTCCTCTTCTTCTTCTTATGATGGTGATGATGATGATGATTATGATTATGATTATCATTATGATTATGATTATTAATTATTATTATTATTATTATTATTATTATTATTATTATTATTATTATTATTATTATTATTATTATTATTATTATTATTATTATTATTATTATTATTATTATTATTATTATTATTATTATTATTATTATTATTATTATTATTATTATTATTATTATTATTATTATTATTATTATTATTATTATTATTATTATTATTATTATTATTATTATTATTATTATTATTATTATTATTATTATTATTATTATTATTATTATTATTATTATTATTATTATTATTATTATTATTATTATTATTATTATTATTATTATTATTATTATTATTATTATTATTATTATTATTATTATTGTGATCATCATCATCGTCATCATCACCATTATCATTATTATCAGTATTATTACTATGGGGTTTAAAAATAAATTTGGATAAAGCACTATATATGTCTTGTGGGGAAGAAAGGAAAGACTTGATTTTGGAAGATGGAATGGGACGTATCAAAAGACGAGAAGAATGTGAATATTTGGGGGTTAAAATAAATTTAAACTGCAGTCAGGAAAATGACTTAAAAAATAGAATCCAGAAAGGTAGATCAACAATAGCTATGTTGTGCGGAATTTTGTGGGATAAGGCATTAACAGTGGATACAAAATTACAAATCTATAATAAGAAGCACTATATCTTATGGAGCGGAAACATGGCACCTAAACACAAACCTGAAATTAAAATTGCTTTCTACTGAAATGGATTGTTTTAGAAGATCCACTAGGCATTCTCAATTAGAGAAAATTAGAAATACAACTATTAGACAAAAAATTAATGTTAATGATACATTATTAGATTTTGTAAAATACAAACAATTGGAATGGTATGGTCATTTACGTAGAATGATGGAAACAAGATTGCCGAGACAAGTTTTGGAATGGATTCCACCAGGGAGAGGAAAGAGGGGAAGACCGCGGAAAACCTGGATAGATGATATAAGGAGTAGTATGAAGGAGAAGAATTTAGAAGAGCGGGATTGGGAAATAAGAGAAGAATGGAGGAAGAAGATACGTACTTAAACACTTTGGATACAGGAAGATGTGATCTCACATTGTAAACCTGTTGATAAATAAAAATTATTACTATTATTAGTTATTACTATTATTACCAGGTGTGAATGTATGCTGGAAGGGATAGACGAATTAGTATACAAAACAATCGCCTCTTCAGTTGTTTTTCCAGAACAGTACACATGAGATTCGATTATCCGCTATACCTTTAACGACAGTATTGTTGCATTTTTCTTCATATTTAAATCTACCGCTACGCGAAATCTCCGCATTCATGCCCTAACATCCTGTATATACGACACACCTGTATATTTCAATGAGCGCTAAATCTTTCTAGAAAATTAAAATTTGTCTATTAAAACATATGTTGTACAAAAGTATACAAAATTCAGTCAAATACAGGAAGCTGCAGCAAGTACTCACAGAAGTTAAGGAAATAGGTTTTATTACTTAAATAAGTTAAGCGCCTGAAATTACAATAAAAATTATTGCAGTCCGTTTCTGAGGAAAGAAGGAATAATAAAATGTTTTCCATGTAGAGAGTATCGTGAAAGCGGGAATATTGTTGACGATTACTATATCTCTGCTTGGAAAATCATGAACGTAACCCTGGAGTACATCTCTTTTTTGCAGGTTATTACTATGAAGTGCGTAGCACCCCACAAAGGAACACACATTTCCTGTTATTAAATGAAGTTATTAATACACACATAGGTCTATGGGAATTAAGTATAGTAAAGCCTGACAATATCATGAAGAATAGATAGCTCGACAAGATAATTAATTTACCTGCAATATACATAAGGCCATTTTATCCGTTGTTGCCAAAAATTCGACGTATATATATAATTAGATCCCCTTGGATGCTTATTTCTTTATTTGTGAATACAACAACTCTCGCAACCATGCAACTCTGTTAAACCTTGTTTTAAAGCACGGACATTTGCACGCTTATACGGTTTTAGTTTTAGACAAATCTGCGTACATTGGAAGAACTAAAGCAAAATATTAGAAATCAAATTGAAAACATTATAGTGGCCCAACTTAATCATGTGAATTAGAATAATAATAATCCCGATATAATGCTTGTTTAGCCGAGTGTGGACATTTCCAGCATCTCATATAAGGCAAGAGTGTTACAGATGTTTTACGCGCGGAGTTAATACAGGAGCAAAGCTGCCTGTAGCACACCCAGTCGGGTACAGGAGAAACGCCGTGCGCCCGTTAGGTTTTAAATGAATACTCCTGTATTTGTGAAAGAACACAATAAATTTAATTAACTTTAGTTAATTGTTTCTCAAAAGACGCGTTTTAGTTAGTGGTGGGGGTAATGCTTTATTTCTTTTCCTTTACAGTTTAAATATTGTTTGCTGTAGAGAATGAAACCTTTACAAATCAAACTTAAAAAGTAATTTTATGAAATATTTCATCTCGAGATGTTTCATTTGTAAAACATATTTCATTCAGTTTAGAAGTTGTTTTGAGCAAACAAAGTATTTCAGCATGTGTATATATAGACGCTGATATTTGTGTCAAACTCGCTGCTAATTTCTTCAAGTAATATTCTCGAAAGGTTATATTCTTACTTATACAATTTCCTGAAAACTATTCAACATTAACAAGTACAAAGGTAGTTCTAGCAGATTTCCTCTACGCATTATATTGACAGGTTTAGCATCTGACAGCTGAAAGGCGATTCTCGGGCATATGGACCAGTGTGTAATATTCTTTTTTTTCATACAAGTCAACAGCAGAATTCAGAAAAAAAGTATATTTTAAACAGCGTGAGCTGGTGAAAAACAAGTTGTCTCACATGCATCGCTTTCTCCAAATTTACCTGCTGCAGTGAAGCGTCAAGTTGAATATTTTTAATTTCCGGTTTTCAACAAAAATAAATTGATAACTTAATGTGACTGGAACCACCAACGTAAGCCTATTATGAGGAAGCCTGGCTGGGGCTTGCAGACTGCGGTACCTCCTAGCACGCCTCACCACTTTGAACATTAATGAATAATCGTTTGAGGAATATAAGCTCCTTATTCACGAGAGAACAAGTTCGATCAATCTACTTATACTTCAAATACATTCCTAATTTTTCTTCTTGACGTAGTTATGTTAACCAAAGCACAGTGAAACCTGTTCAAGGCACAAATGGTTCTAAACGTTTCCGTTTTGGCAAAGTTTCCGTATTAGTAATTTCTTAAGGTATTATTTGCTATGGATGCCTTTAATATTACACTGGATTCAGTCCTTTTTCCTTTTACTAGCGCGTTCAGCAGAGCACTGACTAAGAGATGTTGTATTAAGCTGGGAATCTTTACATTATAGTCGCAGTTGAGCAAGCTCAACATTTTTATGTGACAGCGTTTATCACAAAATGCAAAATTTACACGCAATATAGCGCTTCAAGCAACACAACCACTAAAGAAGGACACAAATAATTTGTCACTGTAAGCTCTTACATTCGTCTATGACACGGTTCTGCTCAGGCGACTTAATTCAAGGGACAGTAAATCCCAAAATAAATGTGTCTTTTAATAAATATATTTCCTTTTTAATCAGTTTCTGACAGCTTTCTTCTCCACGTTTTTCTTTCACCCAGGAAATAGTATGCACAAGGTATTTTATTAATACCGGAAATGAACTATTTTTTCAATAGGGTTTGGGCTCATTGAGTGTTTGGTTTGGACAAGTCTCAGTGTACCTATGTGACCTAACGGAACTAGCATCCATAAAGTGACAAATTACATCAGAAATTACCCCAAAATTGTCAGAGCGCGGTGATGGCGAAGTAACATATACATGGAATGAGACAGCACTACTGCAGAACTACGATTCGGTAGTGTTGGTATAGTGTATAAGTGACGTAGTAAATGGTAGCATTACCGATAGTATTGGTAGTATCGGTAGGGAACGAAACAATACAAAATACAACGAATTAATACATTTAATGAGAAAATAAAACAAAATGATAACCAAAAACAGTGATCATTATCTTGGTCAGTGTGGTCAAAATGGCAATTCTACTTGTCGGTTCACATCACGACTAATATTATCTTGTAGTCAATGCATATTGTTTTGATCACCTCCGAGCAGGTGATGTGTTAGAGCTTCAGTTTGGGCTATAATTTTCTCCTTTAAAGCTCCTGCTGGATGACTCGCGTGTTCTACGTCTTTCAGGGCTGTTCTTGCTGGTGTGAGCTCTGCAAGCCAGATGTGGTACATGAAGGACAAATATTTGGAAAAGCTCTGGGCAATCTTTCCAACCATTGTCTTAAGTTCACAGGTAATAGCCCAGAATCCCGGACAGTGTTTCATTCCGAGCTGAGAGATGGTATAGTGACGCCGGCCGTGGCGCATAACGCAGGACGGTCGGACCAAGCTACTTCACATCACATACCAGGCGCGGTGCGTATCAAAGGTGTTCAAAGTCAAGCTTCTCCACACCACTCACACGAGCAGACATACGACAATAATCGTGGCAGCGCAACCAACAGTGTTTTTTCTAGATAATTCGAGAAGTGTCCGATTGCCGGTTTGTTTGAAGAAGTTCGAGAAGGATCTGGCTACATCATCACCAGTATAAAAGTTTATAGAGGGCAGGCAATTTTCGAGTCGGTCAGTGTGTCAGTGAGTGCGAGACTTCTGTAAAAGATACACCTCTTCGAAGTGAAGAAGTTTTAACGAATGTTGAGTGATTGTATGGTCGGATTTGGTGATTGAGAGAGAGAAAGTGAAGGGACACAGTGGAAGGGGTGAGCCAAGGCTACGGGAAGAAAACAGTTGCGAGTTGTAATATTACGAAACACTATAGGCTGTGTTTAACGTTAGTAGAACAGAAATGTGCTTTTGTACAAAAGTTTTGAATGAAAATAAATACAGAAAAAGTAACTGACTCTATTTTGTCACTTTGTCACAGTGTAAATGCGGGAGTGAACCCAATATTTTCAATGAAGGAAAGTTTAATTCCTATATGTTAATATAGTAAAATATCATCAAGTTAATTCCCAAATCAGGGCTTCTGATATGGAGTTAAAGGGGACCATTACATAACCGTGATGTCTTACACTGCTTTATTTACTCACTCTTGTACAAAATATTCTTACAAACGTTTGTTGTTTTGTATGCTTCATGTTAATTGACATATTTGCAGAAACGGTTTTGTTACACATTTCCATGTACGTACAATGGAATATGGTTATATAGTGGGATTAAGTGACAGTCAAATATTTTAAGAACTGGTCGCTATGTACTTTTTTGCGGGAGAGCGGCTTTGGTAGTCAAGGATAATTTAGCAATCAGGACACACACATTTACTCAATCACACGAATTTCTAGACTAAAGAGAACGAAGAATAATCCTTGTTAAATAAAAATTTACATCCTGCAGCCGGGAATCGAACCCAAGACTCCTGAATTGAAAATTCTATACTAATTGTTTGACGAGGAGGAAAAAGAAAAGGAATAATGACTCCCATTCTAAGAAAGGTACATATGTTGGAAAACTGAAACCAATAACAACCAATACCTCGAAAATAGAATATTAACTGTGCGCTTTAAGAAGATTTGCATACTTTGTGCAGCTTACAGGTTAGCTGGTTATGCAAAAGGCATTCTGAATTAAGAGCACTTCAGAGGTTCTTTCCGGAAAAGTCAATATGTATATTCCATCATGAAAATATCTTAAATATGTGGTAATTTGATCAAAATCAAACACTCAGTTATTCTTGGGTTCAGTCTCAAAAACTATCATTCTGGTGAAGTTTCGGTATGGAACTTTTGAGTAGAATATAATCATTCCTGTACGTATTGACCTGTGTGTGAACAAAGTAAAAATCATCGCTGGAAAATGCTCCCCCAACAATTCATTTACAGCAGCTAATGCCTGCTAGCGATTAACACTTTGCTGAACCTGCAACAATTGGTGCTGCGGCAACATAATGCGACAATTTTACGTCATAAACTCTCCCGTACTGTTAGTATTAAATGTGCGTTCTTATAGTTCCTTGTAATGTAAAAACTTAAATAGTGACTTGGTACAAAGAAAGGCAATAGGACTAGGAAAAGAAGGAAATTTAATTCCTGCGTTTGACTGTGTATAGTTTGGAATACGTACTGTTATGTGTTGGAAGGGCTATATCCATTCTAGGAAATACTGGAACCACATTTTGCATAAAACAGCTATTAGTTTTTGCAGCTAAAAGAAACGTTAATGAATAAGAGTAAAGAATTTACTAAAGCAGCAGAATATATTTCCCTAAGTGGAAAATTATAGCAGTGGGAGATAATCCAACTCCACATCTAACTAGAGAGAACATGCGGCCGGAACCGACAGACGTCGATTGAGATAGGCAAACGAGTTCATTTTCGGTTGCTCTGCCTGTCCTGGTATGTAGCAAGCACTGTTTGGTGACAGCTGACCCTGGCCGGACAGCAACTCCTAGAGAGACCTGTAGATGCAAGGGATCAGTTTGTGATCTCTAGGTATCCTGCTGCAAACAGTCAAAACCAATTTAGACAGCACATATAGGGGTCCTGTAAGTGTCCAAAAGCTCTTTTCATATTTGATATGTTCTTGTTAAACTATGGCATACTTTTGAAGCCCCAACATAATAAAATGGACTTCACTGTCTATTATTAATTACCCTATTATTATCTTCACCCTTTGCCTACTGTCAAAGCAATGAATTGTTAGGACGCCTGTAAGACTTCTATCCCGATTTCTTCATATGTAATTTTTTTTTTACAAATTCTCATTACTAATTCTAGATGCTTCTAAATATATTAATTACATAATTATCATCATAATATTCTTCTTCTACAAGCTATGGGTCTATTGGTCTGTTTCGCGTACATCAAAATGATTTTCCATCTTACTGTTGGCGCCTTTCAAAATTAGTAACCTTTTCTCTTTTGACAAGTAGCACACACTGGCACTTTTGTTATCCATGACTTGTATTCTATTTACGTGATCTTTCCAATTATATTGATATTTTATTATTTGTAGAATACATTCTGCTTTAAGTTCGTTTGCTTTATCTTTACATATTCTAAATCCTGAATTTGCTTCTTCTTTCTTTATTACTTTTTTTCCTGTTGGTACCATATTTGCAGCCTTATTCCAAAATGTCTAGTGCTGTCACTTTATAAAACTTTAAGTTTTTTCTTTTCTACCCTTTTTTCTAATCTTCTTCACATTGATCCATAAATTGATTATATTTGGGTAATGTTTCAGCAGTTTAATTTTCTGTATTGTTCAATAACAACCCAAATGTTTACATGAATTACAATTCTTTTCTATTTCATTCAATTAACACTAATATGTTAGTGAGCTATAAATGTCATTGATTTCGTCTTTGTAGAGATAATTTCATATTAAATATACAAGCTGCCTGACTTAATTTTAAAGTAGTTCTGTGTAACGTATTTTAGCTTTCACTTATAATCACTTGGTCGACAGCAGATATAATACTCAGAAAATTTATATTCGTTATTTTAAAATCTATTGATCTGGTAGGATAATACTACTTTAAGACGCAAATGCGAAACGGCCTTTTGTATATGTTTCTTTTGTATGTTTGTTGGAGTGCAATTTTAAACTATTCATGTTTAGTGTCGTATGATTTACCAGATTTATATGTGATAAGATGCTTCTTATATTTCTAAAGCAGGATCTTAATTCCTTACCTTGTTTACTGCTCACTGTGCCCGGTTGTAGCTCAGTCGAGTTTGCTGGAAGCTTTTCTACCGGCGCTGGCGACGGAAAAGCTACTGTTACCTTATAAGTGATAAGATTAACTCCTCATATACCTCAGATCTTTTTCTCTTCTTTATTTTTTTATAAATAACTGAGGAGCGTTATAAATAAATATAAAAACGGCCTTAGAATACAAATGCACTTTATAAATTATAATTTATTTTTCTCTTCTAGGTTTCCAATACTGCATTACATGGCTTTTACCAAGCGCTGCTATTTATTTCACCGGCGAAGTTGTAAAAAAATTAAAAACGAAGAGCGTGTTGACCGCATAAACCCTAGTCGTGAAGAGTACGGAGGATACCATAGCGCCATGTAGTGTTGTAGGCCTCCTGCGGGTAGAAGACCCCCACGACATGCTGGTTTATGAGAAAGACATTTTGGATGTCATGCATGTCATCCATGGATGCCATCCATGGATGCTATCCATGCATACCAGTTAGTCGACAGTGGAGCCATTGCGAGAAACCTAACTGAACATTGCCCAGCAGGTTAGTCATCTCTAGCCACCACACTATGCGAGTGTTAAACATCCAAAACGACGCTGGCTAGACATACAGAGCGATAGCTAGAGGGAAGTGTCCAGCCTTTCCCGGAGGAATATGGATGCCAATAGCCATGTCGTGTTGGCAGAGGATGGAGACGGGATAGGTGAATGCTACTGGAATAGTTATCACTGCCAAATATTTCGGAAAGCACCGACCAATCAAGAAGCGGTACTAGTGTCCGGGTACAGAAAGAAACGTCGAGGGTTATGTGTGTACCCCAGGCAAATGATAATTAGGTAGTGGAACCGGTGTTTAACAGAATCAATCCGGACATATCGAAAATGTCGGCTATAAAATACCCACGAGCATCGTCAGTGTCGGTACATTATAGTGTATGTTTGACATTTAGATCGACAAGAACGAGGAGGGGTGACGGAATCTGTGCCAAAACACACCGAAGATCGTTGTTGTGTACGACAGTGATCTCCCCATTGCAGAGGCAGAAGCGGAGGCTTTGCAGCTGTACACGCACCGCTACATCTTGCAGCGACTCTAAGGGGTATGCTGGTGACAGAAATATTATGCACCACCAGAATAGCAACACCACCGATTGCTCGCCGATCAATGCAGAGTCATGCTTAAATGCCGAAAAATTACGAAGGTGAGTGTGAGTAGGCTGCAGGTCGGTTTCTTGTAGACACACACTTGATGGTGAACGTTGAGGAACTAAATGTTCAATGTCAGGAGAACCTGCACGGAGCCCATTAACATTCGATTGGATTGTTTCCATGGTGAAAAAGGAATCAGTTGTTAGTCTATTGTTCTTTACCTTGGCCGACTTAGAACCGACGATGTGGTATTCTCCGTCCTCCGACGACTCCTCGGATGTTCTGGAGTCTGAAGAGCCCTGGTGGCTTGCGGAGCGAGACAGAGACTTCACAGAGAACCTCGGTTGCTTGCTCGAGGTTTGTGTCTGGAACGATGTCTGTCCACAAGCAACACAGGAGCGCTAGTGCTAGAGGATGGCAAGGGAGTTGACGCCTTGACGGCACAAGATGTGGTCGATGGGCGAGCTACAGGTGGTAGAGGAACAGGTGTTTCAGAGTGATCAGTCTGGATCCCCCCGGAAACACGTAAGAGTGAACTGCGACACGTCTGTACGGTGGTATCCTGTTTAGAAACAGTCTGACGGACAGCTACGGAATACTTCAAGGTGGAAGTTGGATGAAGTTCTTGGTAGCGCTTTCTTGCATCCATAAAGGTCAAGTGCTCCTGCACCCGAAGCTCCCGGTTTGCCTTTTCCTCCAAAAAGCTAGGGCAATCGCACGAGTTCGACGGGTGTTCACCACAATAGTGGACAGAGGTGGAGTCCTGTTTGCACACGTCCGCACCAAGGACAAACTGGCGAACCAGCACAACGTTGCTGCGTAAGACCAAATATTTCGAAACGATAACACCGCATAGGGTTCGATACGCAGGGACGAACGGTTGCTCTTTCACAACTGCATAGGATATATTGTGGTAGTAAGGTGCATTCAAAGTTCAGAAAGACCGTCCGTAGGGAAACGGCCGTTTGTACCTTTTGCCTTCTAAGCGAAACGTAGCAGTGACACCTTGGTTCCAACAAGCAGTTAACTATGTCCTCATTCGAGAGGCCATTCAAACTGGAGGTGGAAACTACGCCGCGACGACTGTTGAGAGATTTGTGTTTTTCCACTTTTACAAAGTAAGAACCCAGGAGAGTGGCTTTTAACAGTTTAGCAGCCTGGGCGTTCTGAGCAATCTCCATCAACAGACTGCCGTCCCTAGAGCGTATGGCATTCTTCACAAGGCCTAAAATTCTGTCTAACTATTTTTATGCAAGACGGCTCATGTTCGCCATGGTGGTCGTTTCTCCTGTCAACCGCATTAAATACAAACGGGGTGCTGATGGGGTTGAACTCAGAAGAGCCATTATAGATAGGTCCCCTTTCCGGAGCCGTCGGAGTCATCCGGGCAACAATAGAGAAAGACACCTAAATCTTCCTGCCTGCGCTGGCCTGAAGCACGCGCTTCAGGCGCGATCTCAAGGAGTACTCCAGATAATTTGCTTTCCGCTTATCACTACGGTCTGGTATGCAACACGTTCAACGTGCCCCAACGGAGTCAGCGTGGATTCAGGAGACGTGGTTCATTAAATCGGTCCCCAGAAAGCCGTAACACGTCGAGTCCCCGCATATATCCCAGTAACGCACGGCCGCAGAGATACCCACGGGGACCCAGCTCCTTAGGAGCTACATCGATGTACATAACATTAGAACACAAAAGGGGTTCTAAGGAGGGCCCACTCAACCTTCACGCCTGAACCTCCGAAGAGCACTGCGTCGAAACTGTGAGACAGGAACCACGGAGATAGGATAGATACCCGTTGATGAGGCAGGCGTTCATGACTAATACTTAACATACATATAACAATAAACTTAGTAGAGGAAGGGACTACTACTAAAGAAAACGTAACTCAAACCAATGGATATGAAGAGATGGCAATGGTGGTGAGTGACACGGGACTCGGGGTGCGCCAAACCCGTACTTACCGTAGTAGGCCACTGGAGGGTGTTTATCAAAGAATGGTTATACAAGTATAGACATTTATCAAGCACACCGGAAAGTTAAGAATAACAGAAAGCGCTCCACGCGCAATCACAATACAGAGGAAGATGGAGAGTGCAAAGGGAAGACGTTTATCTTCGTCTGCAGTCTCGAATAAAATTGCGCGGATGCTCAAAATATAACATTAAAACGATATTCCTGCCACCAAAAAAGCTAAGACCGAGACCGGTTAAGGCCAATCTCTGTTTCAAAACAGCTGGCGTTTACAAAATTCCTTGCCAATTAGAAAGACATATAGGACAGGCAGTCGTATGATTGAAGAGGAACGTGAGAAACACAAACGCAATTTACGACTTCTACAACCATTAAAATGAGCAATAGTCTCACAATATTTTATTTGATGAGTTCACAGGTTTACACCACAGCAATCGACATTACGACAGACTCGTAAAAGAGGCGATTGAAATTAAATAAGGGCCAAATGATGTTAACAGGAACCGCGACTGAGCATAGTTTGGACAGGAACAGTTAAAAGAAGACCACGATTTTGAGATGGCCATTTATTCCTTATGCAGTTCCCGATGGGGTCACGAATTTGAGATAACCCTTTTTTTAATGACTATTAATTTCCTGATGTTGGCCATGTAGTTTAATATGGGCGGAAGCTCGAACAATTTTATAGATATTACACGGCTGGTAACTCTAAGAGCTCTAATTAATAATCACTGCCATGGAAGCTTGAATATACAATCTGAGATACATGTGCCTATAGCGATGCCTTCTTGACAACACCAATTTTCTCTTTGATCGTTTATTAACCATAGAACAGCTTCTGAATGATTTCTTGCTGTGCTTTCTAGTGACATTCGTAACAATTACCAAATATATCAGAAACAGCGCGGAGTAGACTGTATTGTAATATTGTACAAATTCTTCAAAATCAACGTTTACAGCGATCAAATGTTACCGGAGCACCAATTAATAATGAAATAAATTACGCTTGGTTGGAAGTGGAAGGGAAGTTCCAACATTCATAACGTTCTGGAAATAAATTTAATTTGAGTTAATTACCCAAGGTATGGAAATAATTGGAAAATAAATTACATTCATTTAGTTTTTCAATGTGTGCTGCCCTTATTTGCCTGCACTTTAGATGAAAGTGCATTGGGCCTATAGTAAACATAATCCAATTTTACAATAGGGTTTTGCAGTAAAGCAGCATTAAAATATCATTTTTGTTGATTTTGTGCATTAGTAAAACATAATACAATATGGGTATATTAATTCCAATTTGGAAATAAAACGGTAACACTCGAAAACGTTTACTTGAAAATGGGACGTCAAGAAGTTATGTACGGATTGTGGAGATTCAATAAATAACTATTAATGGAACATACATTGAAGCAGTTATGTCTCAGACAATTCACAGGTAAACAAAGCGAGAAGAAAAGTATAATGTAGAAAATGTGGGTATTATAAGTGCTAATACTCACTAAGAAAGTAAACTACTATCCAGAATCGTTGAAGAGCATATCTATACTCAGTATCAAATTACCTATATTCAGATAACAAAATATTTCATAGTATCAGAAATAATAATCTCATTTCATATTCAAATCTGATTAATCAGAACTTAAGTTTAAAGTATAAATCATCATTATGCTAAAATATGTAAGTGTTGTAACCGGCAATTTAGTCTTCTTTAATAAAATATTACTTAAATATTTCGGTCATAAATGTTCTAATAACTGCGGACTAAAGGAAGAAATTTCTCTCTTAGTTATTGCAGGAACATTCCGAAACGTTCCACATCACGTAAATATTCAATGTTAATGTTCAATGTTTTAAAACACTAGACGCACTCACGTTTTTACAGATCCATTTAAATGTTTGTTTAACAATAACTAGTAAAAATACATATTTAATAAGTGTTAAAAACTGTTCAGAAAATTATGAATCCTATTATGAGTAAAACGAGCGCAACTACGAAACAAACATTTGAGTTTAAAAATTGTATTTGCTGGAATAAACGCCATGCTTACAAAAGGATTGTACACAAGCATATGAGTTTGTGAAGCTTTTGCAGAGAAGTGATCCGGCCGGTATGCCTTTGTGCTGTTTATTAGAATATGAATTTTACGCTGTGCAGATGATCATTTTAATCGAAGGTCCAGTCAAAGTAATTACTTGTGTTACAGGTTTGTCATTAAACAAGGCCATTACAGGGAGATTAGGTCTCGTATTTCGCCAATGAAGCAAACATCGACATGGAAATTACTAAAACGCCAAAAGGAAACTTTTCGGATATTTTACAATAAACTGATGCCCATATAAAATCGTTAGTACTAGAAAGGAACATTACTAACTGGAAATGTAAATATGAAATAACATTAATTAATTGTAAAACACTCACACCAGCAAGGGAATGTAAACCAAGGGAATATTCTCTTACCTGGGAAGGCATCGTATTGGTCAGTGTGAAAAGTCTCTCATTCTTTTTTACTTTCTCTACTGATAAGTAGGGGAAGTATTGCATTCTACCCAAAAATTTGATGTCGAGATTTCACCGGAAATATATGTTTTGAGACCCCCTGAGTGAAAAAAAAAAAAAAAAAAACATTTTTAGAAAAATGTCCGTGTGTGTGTGCGTGCGTCTGTGTGTCTGTCAGCTTGTGGACAGCATAATTCAAAATCGAAAAGTAGGTTAAAAACAAACGTTGGTATTTAAGTTCAACGTCTTTCAAGGATGCGACACGAAGATTTTGAAGAAAATAGCCGCACACTAAACTTTACTTTGGACGACTTTTGCATAACTGTAAACCGTTAGAGATAGACCAAATGTACAAAAACGTAGATCTTGCTAAAATACACAATTTATGTCTGAATACATTTTCTTATAGGGTGAACCATTTCAGACATTTTCCTTGTTATGTGTGTGAGTTTCAGAAAATAACTTTCGTGAAATGGAACACCGTTGTTCATTTTTTTATATGTTATATGTGCAAAGAGAACGGAATCTGAAAGCTTTAAAAGATTTGACTATCGTACAAAGCCTACTGTGTTCTAATATTCCCCTTGCACCTACAAAGAAATAAAGAATAAGATAATTTGTACAAATGTTTTTCTTAACACGAAGAAAATATAGGAATAAGAGTTTATAAGAATGGTTAGTACAAGAGTAGAGAAAGGCATGTGAGTGCAACGCATCACATTTTAAAAATAAAAGTGTTGCCAGGGTGTTTTCATCTCTCACTTTCAAATAATTCTTTAAGGCTTATATTAATCTGCCATAAATATATAGAGAGTTTTGGCCTACCTTTTGAGATTAGCAAACATTATATAATTCAACCGCAACAAGGAAACTACAGGTCAGTGCCAGTGGAGGAATTGAGATAATATGTAGTACTAGTAATGACTGTGGCAGTGGTAGTTCTATAAAAGGAATTCAATGAGGAAGTTCTATGTTTTTACTAAATCCGGTGTCGAAAAAACCAACCTAATCCTGTTTGAGTATGCCAATCAAAATCAATCAACTTAAGTTGAGATTCACACGCCAGTCCTACTGAGTTGCGAACGTAAGAACAGTACTGGGTATAATTTAAAGTAACATTTATGAAATACCTTACCTTTAAGTTGGCAAACAGCAGGCAATTTATTTATATTTGTTTAGACACCAAACGTATTCCGAGAGGGATGCCATTAAGAGCTCTAATGGAAACTACAGTTACCTCTTTTTAAATGTAACTGCAAAGGCAAATACAAGTTTTCTGGAAGTCAGTCAACCAATTGCATTACATAGTTCAACAGCATATTAAAGGTCTGGTGCGGTTGTGCCTGTGAAAGAGGACATTTGGGCGTTGTAGACATCTGCAAAAGGGACAATTTGGTAAGGATGCTATCCGTAAAAATGAAGAGAACGCTTAGATATCAATTCAGTATTAAAAAAGCGTAAAATATATAGCTTTGGAATGTTTTGTTTTTTGGAGGAGAGTAAGTTGACTTTCAGAGATAGGAATGACTGTATAGGCAATGAGAAGGAAGCCAAAATGGACACGTAGAATGCCCACTGTCAGTATTCTAGTCATATTGACTATTTAAAAGGTCCCAATAATTATTGGCTTTCTGATAATTTTAGGCTTTCTGCTAATAGTCTAAGGCTTTGGGTCAGTGTTGCCAACATAGATTCAGTTGCCCGTTTCAACGTTAAAATTCATGAAGCATATCTGCGCACTAACATCCTTTGACGAAACCACCAATACAGTAAAAATCGTATGTCGGGGTCCAGGAATAAGAATTAAAGAACATATTCTGAACATAACGACCTCAAACTATACCGTCAAATTAATGATCAGAGTCTTGTAGAATAATTAGTACATTGCAGGATCCGGAGCCTATCAACATCTTCCAGTTCCATTGCCAATAACGATAATACACCTGTTGTTTGCAACAGGAAAGAAATTCCAACAATTTTTTTATTTTAATAACATTTTGTTAATAATTGCACATTTTAAAGTTCCCGGTAAATTTTGTTTAATGGAAATGCATTCTCAATATTTTAGAAAATTATACAAGAACAGAAGCTAAAAATAAATCTGAAACCTATCAATGGATCATATTTACTAACATCGTTTATTGCCACGGAACTGCTACAACAGGGTTTCATTTTGATTAGTTCCAAAATGTTTAACAGCAAAAGTATACCATTCATATTAATCTAGTAAACTTCCAGGCAAAGATACCACTAAGGTCACCTCATTTACTCCGAAGGTGGTTAGTTTTTAGATTTACTTTTAGCTTCCGTTGTTCTATTATTCACTAAAATAGTCAATTAAAATTTATCGCAAGATTGTGTTATTCCCTAAACAAAATGCCTCAGCAATGACAGTCGTTCATAATTTTTTGGAATAACACAAGCCCTTATTAGATTACTTATAATAAGTCAGTAACGTATAAGTAGGTACAGGGTGGTGTGCGGGCACGGGCAACTTTAATATGGCTATCGTGTAACATGAACTGAGTTTTACGTACAAGTAAACACGGTCATCTGGAAGCTAAACCTTTGACATTTATCTTATCTTTCGCATTTATCATCATCATCCTCATCCTCATCATCATCATCATCATCATCATCATCATCATGATCATTATCATGATCATTATCATGATCATTATCATTATCATTATTATTATTATTATTATTATTATTATTATTATTATTATTATTATTATTATTATTATTATTATTATTATTATTATTATTATTATTAATACTTAGTAATAGCAATCATTTATTCAACATAACATCCTGTTCTCTGCGTACACATTCCTGCAGTCGTGAATGCAAGTTTATCGTAACTCTCCGCAACACCTCAATGCTGGTGATGCAATACTGTTACGAATCCTAGCCTTTACTTAATTTATGTTTAAGGACGACTATAATATAATCTAGCTTTAGATAACCCAATATGAAATAATCACACATTGAAAGATCAGGAGGCCGATGTTGCCATTGTTCTCCAAGGAGCTGCCGTAATGCAGCTAAAGAGATTCTTGCTGTGAGCCGTGGCTCTCTTCTGGTGAAACCACCTGAACTCATTCACATGAAATAATTGTATTGGCAAGGAGCGTTTCAACCATACTGACGTACCGTTAGGAATTCACAATAACTGACTGACCGGCATCATCTTCATAAATATATGGACTAGTTACCCCGTTCGATGACACAGCGCACCACGCGGTCACTCTTTCACAGTGCAGCGGTCGCTGGTGTAGGAAGCGCGGATTTTCTGCAGCCCAATAACGCAAGTTTTCTTTATTCACATAAACACTCATGTGAAAATCTGTTTTGCCGGACATCCACACGTTATTTAGGAACATTTTCGCTCCATATTTTGCTTAAAACTGTTCAGCAAACAATAATTGTCTGTTGGCACCACAACCTCCAATTTTTGGACGATTTGAAGCTTGTATGGATGCAATTTGAGATCTGAAAACAATATTCGCCCAAGTGCAGAATACTGTGTAGTTTGTTAAATGGTGGTATTGGCTGTTTCAATGGTCTCTGGCGTTCCAACAAATCTTCTTGGTATTCAATGTTTCTTGATCAAGGCAAAACCTGTTGCTTTGAATTTCTTAACCCATGTCTTCACAGCGAGGATTGAAGGGATAGGTTCATGACACCAAAGTTGAAAATGACGCCGAAATTCTCGTGGGGTGGCTTCACTGTTTCTACAATACGCATTTACTGCGAAAGCAAGATGCTCTCCTGACCACTGAGCAATGGCAACGTTTGACGATTAACACAGAAGCATAAGTCACACAAATATGATTTAGTACTAATCAATTTGAAATTTCCTGCTCCCGCGCGCCGCCCGTATAATTAACAACCATAGATGATAGGCTGCTATAACGGTATGCATGCATATTGTGCACACAAACTTGTAAAGTATTAAAAATTGTAAATCCCAACAAGACTTGAAAAATTAATTCTCACGGCCGCTACTGGCGCTACAGACTAAAACTTACAGCTTCTAGCGACTGAGCTACTGCATGCGCATTATGGCTTCTGATTTGATTTACATCCCGGTAAACCAGCTAGGTGATTTCAAAGACTCGAAATGTCATACCTCAAAGCCATTAGAATTAACTTATTTTGACAATCATGGTGACTAAAGTTTTAACCTTCCGTTAGACAGGCAGACCCGTGCTATATTTTTGTGCACCTATGCTTTTATTTATTTCTTTTTTAAAATTATGTGACAACAGATTTTTCGGGTATAGCCCTGAAGCTTCCGTTATGTTGAATGTGCTTTTGACAAAGTGGCAAACCTAAAAAAATGTAGATCTTGTTAAACCACTTAATTTATGGAAATGAACTTTTGGTGGCGTAAAAATTTTTCTATCTAATATTTGTTATTAGTTTGATTTTAGAGTACTTAGCTTTACCAAGTGGAAAATCGCTATTCATTCTTTCTCTCCCTTTCTCCTGCACTCTGATTCTCTCTCTCTCTCTCTCTCTCTCTCTCTCTCTCTCTCTCTCTCTCTCTCTCTCTCTCTCTCTCGCTCTTGGTAGTGCCAAGAGAACGGAATTTCAAACGTATGACATAATTACCCACTCTTGAAAGATTGTGTGTCACAAAACCTAATAATGCAATTTCCACAAATTTTATATACATTAACATGAATTAAACTTAAGAAGCAGATTTTGTACGAGAAATAATAATTTGTTTAATTATGGAGGGAGAATGTAAAGCTTCTTGAATGAAACGTACAGAAATTCATGTGAATGTGATAAATATATTTGGGATTGTAATTACTAAATATTATAAATCAACAGTGTAGAATTCTGATCCACCTACGATATAAGGCATCTTGTTTTATTCTACTTTGAAACATCATATTGTAACCGACACTAATCTGTTATACAATTGGTTAGCGATATTTTCATTTTTCTGTAGGACAAAATCTTGTGGAGATTCATAAGATTTTGGAAATTATCTCCATTTTATTCAATAAAGTTTTATTAATGTTCATAACGTTCATAAAGTTGATAATAGTATTACCTAACCAAAATAAACCGGAGTATAAATTGGGCTATACCAACAGTTGGTTTTCAAGGGTTTGCTGTATGAGCTCATCACACCTTCCCTTTCTTAGCGTACTAAAATATATTATTCAACCTTTAAATAACGTGAAGATGATGTCACCTGCGTTTGAGAAATTCGGATACTTCAGAAATGGCGGTGACCGGAATAATACCATCGTCTGAGGTGAGCATGCAAAGCTTTCGGACGGAGGTATGTACGTTTTATGGTCTGTTGGAGATTATCATGTTGACCGTTGCTTAGGGAGCACTGCAGTACATTCAACAGCAAAATGTGACAGACGTCGGACAGGGAGTAATCCAACACTGAACTTTGCACTGTCAAGCAAACATGCATATTCGGGCTGTTTTCCGGATTAGTGTAGAGTGTACCATTGACTTTAGAAGTACCTTTTAAAGAAGTTCAGATAAAACGTAGTATAGGATAAAGTTGTCCGTTCTTAACGAGCGTAGATTTAATACAAGTAACAATAATGTGAGGTAACTAATCTGTTGGGAGGCTGGTGTTGCATTGCAAACGTCACCAGAAGGGATCGATATGGCTTCCAGGTGTTCTCCTCTAGGGAGACATTACGTTGGTTGGACATACCCTGTTCCAGATAATGGAAAGTGGTATTGTAAATGACGAGCGGCATTCTACTGAGATAACCCTTTTCACTATGGTTGAGAGTTTGCATTTGTTGGAAAGTAGGTGCATTCGATAGATCAATTCCCTTACATTCCTCTCATTTCAATCCCCTCACAATCATTGCCTACTTTTGGATTCCTTTTAAGTGTCAGTCTGCTTTTAACAATTCAGATCTGGATAATCTGTGAGTGAAGTACATGGAGTTAAAATGAAACAGAGTGCATTGAGTTCGGAGCTACCTGGCACTTGTATGAGTATAACGAGGATACGCAAAAGCTCCGTAAAAACCTTAGCCTACCAAATCATTGTAAACACATTCCAACTCTGGATCTCCAGATTTCAGGGTAGTCCGTTATTTTCACAACATGGATATTGACGTTGGGAGAATATACTAATATACTAATAACGCGACGGAACCGTAGCCGAGCGGTTAGACCGTTCGCCTATCACTAAGGTGACCCTGTTTCGATCCCAGCGGTCCACATGTGGGATTCGTGGTGGACGAAACGCGGTCCAGGTGGGTTTTCTCCGGTTTTTCCAGCCATTTATTCCACCAACTGCTTCATCATCACATTTCTATCCATCCATTTCGCCTGCCTTTGGTATCATCCTCTTTCTCACTTTTATACCTGGTGCTTGGCTGACCAACCGCTTGCAGGTCTTCACTCTGTCCGGTCCATAGGTTTGTCTACTCCCCGACTGACATCTGACGCTAGGCACAGGCTTGTAAGTCCTAGGATATGTCGGTACTCCATACGAGGAGAGTAATTAGATAAAGAAAAAGAATTGCTGATAACAATTGCGCTGAAGGATAATTTCTCTGTTTAACGTCGAACTTGATATAATCATAGTTCTGGTGCTTACACATAAAAGATCAAACGACTTAAATGATTTCCAGTCTGTAGCTGCACCAAAAGGTGTTCAATCATGTTAATTACTGGATTATCGCAATCAACTTATATCTGACTTGGTCATTTCCTGCAGTCTTGGTACCCAGTGCTTAAAAATAATACCATTCGAAAGCCCTTGTAAAACTGTATGTGCTTTAATTTAAACAAATATTGAGAACTAAACAGCATCGCATTGCGCATTATTTTTTGCAAGGTTTCCGGAAAACAGACGCGGAAATCAGCGGTTACTCTTAGTTAACTTAGAGTTTCATGAAGTAAAATATCACATTAATTCCGTGTTTTAGGAGGAGGACGCCAGTAATGTGCACTGTACAATATGTGGTCCTAAGAACATGATAAAATACAGGTGTAGTTCAAAACCTTTAAACCACAGCCAATGAGAAGGCCCTCAAACCTAACAGTTGGTTGCCGCAACCAACAGGGTAGAAAAGAAACCTGGCCTGATGTGAATAAACAGAAGGCTATCAGGTTTGAGTATTTGGGGGGATGTTTCTGGGTTAGCAATAGTTTCTGCAATAGTTTCAGTCGCTGTACGAGCAGCTCTTGATGTAATGAACAAGTGAATAGTCTACTATCTTTCACAAAAGTAAATACCCATCTTCAGTGAGCCTAATGCTCAGGCGCTCCTACATAGATGGTATGAGAATCAAATTTTCCATATGCTTCCCTTGCTGTTCAGAATACATGGCAGCCATGTCACCTCGTAGCTCTCCTCGAAGCTTTGAAAAAACAATATTTTAGCAATCATTCTACATTAAGGGGTAAACTTTCAAATTTAACTTCAGTGCATCTGCAGAAAGTATGTTGATATTGAGTTTTGATTAGAAGTAACAACGATGCCAATATTGGGCGCTTTGCTTACTAACGTAAGCTTAATGATACACACACCATTTCTGTATTCGGTAGTAGCCGAACCTGTAAGGCGTGTTAACGCTGGCCTAGAGTGATGCCTTGAACGTGGATTCAATCCCCTTCCTTTCTGTCTTAACAGGAACATAATTATTTATATAACCGTGCGTAATATACTATTATACAATATTATCATATTGCTGCAATACGATTGAAATTTTAGAACTGACAGCTACAGAAGATATGTATTACAACTGTTGTAAATAAAATAGGGAATACGCGCACTTCAACTCTCAGTCACTATTCCAGAAAGTAATACCTAATATTTTCTCATAAGTACCCGCATTCATAGGCATCTGCCAATAAAAATAGAAGATTATTGCCAAGTAAAAGAATTTACTTCGGTCATGCACTGTTAATGTTACTTAAATTACAATGGATATAAGAGAGCATTATTTTTGTTCATGCACTGAACCTAAAATGTCTCAGGCACAAGAAACGAAAATAATTACTTTAGAAAACTTAATAACTTAGAATCGTTACATTCATATATACTTCATTGTGCAGTAACACGACATACATATCGTACTATCTGAGAAAAGACTCAAAGCATCGAAAGAAAAACATTTACTCGTACATATCATACGAAAGAAAAGGGGGTATTACTTGTCAAAAATGCATAATTAGAAGAACTTGGTCCCAGTGAATAAAGTAGTTAATGACGTATTCAGTAGAATGTCATTCAGTTATAGATTACTTCAACGGGAACCAACCGTTCCACTATGTTCAACTAATGGCAGAATCTGAAAGAGATCTACAAATGTTGGCTTATAAGTTCCAAGTGGTGGCCAATAGCTATAACTGCAAAATATCAGTAAGTAAATCAAAAGTAATGGCATTCATAGGTAAATATGGAATATGAACTAATTTTTTTTTTTTTTTTTTTTTTTTTTTTTTTTGCAAAATAAAATATTGGAACAAGTTTAAGTATTTAGGATGCGATATTATCTACGAAGAAGATAAAGATATAGAACACAAAACATAAATTCCAGGCTATATGTGGAACCATTAAAACAACTTTAGGTCAGAAAACAAGAAAATATTCTAAACTTAAATTATATAGAAGATTGGCTGTTCCTTCCTTGTTATATTGAAGCGAAAGATAGTAGTAGAATACAAGAAGCGGCAATATTATTTCTGCGGAATGTGAAAGAATGCACAAGAGCAACTAGAATACGAAATGAGTTAATAAGAGAAGAATTAAACATATATAAATTAGAAGAAAAAATAAAAAAATAACAAGAAATGGACAGAACGGTTAATGAGGATGAGTGAAGAAAGGGTACCTAAGAGAACCCTTCTACATGACCCAAGAGGAGCACGAGCTGTTGGCCGGCCTCGCAGAACATGGACTCCATTGATGACTTCGCCGGAACAGGCTGCACAGCCTAAGCCATGTAGAAGAAGAACAAGAACAACAACAAGAACAAGAACAACAAGAACAAGAAGAAGAAGAAGAAGAACAAGAAGAAGAACAAGAACAAGAACAAGAAGAAGAACAAGAAGAAGAACAAGAACAAGAAGAAGAACAAGAACAAGAAGAAGAAGAAGAACAAGAACAAGAACAAGAACAAGAACAAGAACAAGAACAAGAAGAAGAAGAAGAAGAAGAAGAACAAGAACAAGAACAAGAACAAGAAGAAGAACAAGAACAAGAACAAGAACAAGAACAAGAACAAGAACAAGAACAAGAAGAAGAACAAGAACAAGAACAAGAACATGAACAAGAAGAAGAACAAGAAGAAGAACAAGAACAAGAACAAGAACAAGAACAAGAACAAGAACAAGAACAAGAAGAAGAACAAGAACAAGAACAAGAACAAGAACAAGAACAAGAACAAGAAGAAGAACAAGAAGAAGAAGAAGAAGAAGAAGAAGAACAAGAACAAGAACAAGAACAAGAACAAGAACAAGAACAAGAACAAGAACAAGAACAAGAACAAGAACAAGAACAAGAACAAGAAGAAGAAGTAGAAGTAGAAGTAGAAGTAGAAGAAGATGTAGAAGAAGAAGTAGAAGAAGATGTAGAAGAAGAAGAAGTAGAAGAAGAAGAAGAAGAAGAAGAAGAAGAAAGAAGTAGAAGAAGTATGTTAGATTTCCAAACCGAGGGAGAGGGATTGGTAGTTTTTAAGTGTTAATAGTGTATGCATTAAATGGAAATATTAATCGCGTACGTGATGCATATAACCAGGCGAAAGAGCAACACATGCTCGCACACAACTTTGGAACGCGATATTTGGACTGGGCCATTCAGTGTATGTATAGATGAATCAACTGATGTATCTGTATGTAAGTATGTGTGTGCTGTCTTGCTGTCTTTCAGAAATGAAGAATCCAGTTCGGAAAGAAGACAAGGTTCACACAGGAAAAAAGATGTCTACCATTTCATTCCATACACTGTTTTGCTTCTTTATTGGTGGTAGTTCTTACCTTCTCAACCCATACGCAATTAATTTCAGCTCAAACTTACGTATAAAGGTTAGACCAGAAATACATGTTTTAGGCCCCTTTAATGCGAAGAAAAAGGCATTAGAAAAAGTTCATGTGCGTGTGTAAATAGGTGTATTACTGTGAACAGCACAATCCAACTAAATATCCGATAAGCGCTAAAATGTGTATTTAGGTTGAAGATCTTCAAAAGATGAGACAACAATTTTCAAGAAAATCCTCCTCCATCTCATATTACCATTTAAATAGAAGGTTCTTCGATAACTATAATATTCCCTACAATTTCTCTTAAGACTTTGATTCTAATACTTTGCCTAGGCTTGATTTCAGTGAGGAGATTGAAGAAAATAATAATCATTCGAAGATTGTGTATAGTTACAACCTCAAGGAAGAGATGTTGGTCGAACCAGGAAGAGATGCGAATGATGGAGTGAGGACGGAACAGGCTATGAGCCTAATGCCTGGATTCCAGAAGATACGTTGCTTAGGATAGTTATACAATAAATAAAATGTATATCTTGAAGCCTGTGAAGTTATCTTCAATAGGGGGGAACTTTGTACAATTTTGTATAACTGGTAAACCATAAGAGATAAATAGAAACGTATCCCCCCCCCTCCAAAAAAAAAAAAAAGTGAGAGAGAGAGAAAGAAACAAACAAAGGAATAAGAAATGTAAACCTCTTTCACACTCACAATTTACTTAAATAACCTTTGGTAGCATTAGCCACTTCCAAGGCACAGTCAAGCACATGCGCTGGGACAGAGCGGACGTACCAGGAGAACCGGTTGTTTTGTCTACTGCGTGTGTGGCCTGATAGTGAGTGAGCGCAAGAAAGACATATACCACACTGTGAGTGATATTATCGATCACCAAGTGTAGGAATTTAAAGTGAGTAGATCAGCTAAATTTAACAGTGAAAAGAAATGGAAATGTACGCGAGGAAAAATACCCTCAGGATCAAGTTTGCTTTAAGTGCAACGCGACCGTCGGCATATGAAGTGCATGATTTCATAGCAGATACATTACGGTTAAATGCGGAACAAGTGGATACAATACAGTTAATTGCAAGTGAACGGGCAATTTATGTTAAATTAATATCAGCACTCTTACTGGAGAAAACCCTCAATACCTTCTCGGCGGAAACACCTTTCACATATATGAATGGTGAGATGACTAAAGTGCTTATCGAACACGTGACCGGTAATGCTGTCAATGTCCGAGTGTTTGATGTACCCCCAGAGCTCCCGGCAGAGGTCTTAAAAGCAGCGTTGCAGCGTTACGGAACGGTATATGACGTCCGGAAGGAACAATGGAGCCGACAATACCGCGTCCCGGTGTTTAATGGAGTACGAGCGGTAAAGATGCAACTGAAGACGAACATCCCTAGTTTTATCATCATTGGCAGCTACAGATTATCGGTGTCCTACGCCGGCCAACCCAGATCCTGCTACGTCTGCAGTAGCACGGCACATCTAAAGGAATTTTGCCCCCACCGTCCGACCGCAACACGCCCAGTGGCGACTGGACGGAGAAACGAAACAGAACCGACGAAGGTGGTAGTGGACACGCAGAGTGAGGGAGCGCATCCTACGGATGAAAACAGGCAAACGTCCCTGGTGAATGACAGTCAACAGGAAGCAGCAAGGTCTGCACCGCAAAGGGAGTATGCCTCCATAGTTCGAGATACCACAGGGAAACGAGTACATCTGGCCAATCCGGAGGAGATAATACCACCCGAGGTGGGTCCACTTGTGACGGAGACAGCTGCAGCAGAAGAGAAACGCCCGACCGAGAAGAAACGGGCCAAGCGGGCGAAGACAAGCAAAGCCCATAAGGAAGAACCATTCTGGAATAACCAAATGGAGCTGGAGGAAGTTGTGGAAGAAGCCCATGAGGAGGCACGTCAATTGCAAGTCCCGTCCACAGACACAGCAGATACGGCTGGAGTACTGACGCAAGAGCCTGCCTCAGCATTGATTGGCAGCAGTATCCTGGAGGAGGGAGGTGACAGGAACACCTATGAGGTTCTACCTGCAAGGAGGGATGCGGGAAACAACCCCCAGAGTGATTACGAAGCAGCACAGTTACAACAAAGTGTGAGGTGCCCAGCGGTGGAGATAGGAGCTGACTCCCATTACCGGGAGGACGCCCCCGGCACCACCGTAGCGGCACGACCATCTGCGAGTGATTCTCGAACGCAAGTACTCGAACGGCCACACAGATCCCAAGAGGACCAACCACGGTCAGCTGAAGCAGTCGCAATTTATCGGCGTGCAGAGATGGCTGGTGGATCTCATCCCTCTCAACATGACGCGAGGGCCACAGAAGCGGAGTCGCCGATCCTACTTCAGGTGACACGGAAGCCCCAGGTGTCCTTATGTGACCCAAGGCTTAAGGGAAACCCTCCGGCACAGATAATCCCAGCTAGACATCCAGAGACCGAACAGTAGCACACTAGTAGCAATGCACGAGGCCAAGGACGTAGACGCCCGAGTTACACTATCTTTGCGACAGTCGCTTTCATAATGATCTATCTACGAACGGTGGCAACAGTGAATGTGAATGGGTGCAGAAATCTAGTAACCCAAAAACTGCTCAATAGTTTCCTCCAGGTGAACAACATTGACATATGCTTTCTCCAAGAAGTAAATACTTACAACTTGGATGCTCTTTACAATTACGACTATAAAGTTAACCTAGGTTTGAACGGCAGAGGAACGGCAATAGTGTACAGGAAGGGACTTCCCCTGCAGAATTTTCAGATGGATCCCGACGGCCGGGTCCTCTCCGCTACTTTGGAAGAGACCGTCCTGGTTAACATATATGCTCCAGCTGGGTCACAGAATAGACAAGCGAGAGAGCGTTTCTTCCAAACCGATGTAACCCCGCATTTGCGACAAGGCAAGGAACTTCTGCTAGCAGGCGACTTCAATTGCACGTTGCAGGCGAAGGACCAAAAAGGTGCTACGAATTTTAGCATCATGCTACAACACCTAGTGTCACAGCTGCAACTGCTTGACGCATGGGAGATCAAGCATGGGAACGAAGTGGAATTCACTTTCATCCGCAACACTTCTGCCTCACGCATCGACCGACAGTATCTATCTCCCGGAATGGCTCCAAATGTCCATCGAATTTGGGTCATTCCGGTGGTTTTTAGTGACCATCATGCAGTGCTATGTCAATTGCAAATAAATGAAGTAAGGCTTGAGACGGCCGGCCGTGGCTACTGGAAACTCAATAATTCTATGCTGGAGGACACAGACATTAGGGAACAATTTCAAATCAAATGGCTTCAGTTACAGTCGGCCTTTAGAAGTTCAACTCGGAAGAGTTTTTGGTGGGTGAACACGGCAAAACCAGCGATTCGCTCCCTATTTAAATCCATGGGTATTGTGAGGGCACAGGCCAAGAAGCAGCTACTACATTTTTACAATGAGGCGCTGTGGGGGCTGCATCTGAAGCAAAGGGAGGGCTATGAGGTGCAGACGGAGATAAAAAAGTAAAAGAAATCATCAAATTAAAACACTTACACCAGTTGGAAGGACATAAAGTTCGAGCCAAAGTGAAATCCATGCATGAAGCGGAACAGAACTCATTTTATTATTTCGCAAAGGAGCGGCAGAAGGGAGATGGAAGATATCCTCAAACAATACGGGACGCGCACACTGGAACTGCCCATGTTGGAACGCGCGCCCAGCTCCAGCTTATAGCGGATCATTTTCAGGCTTTATTTCAAGAAGCGCCAGAAGCAGACACCCCTTATAGGCGTGTGGAACATGAACTGTTTGACACCGGCATCACCCAGGAATCCGCAAAAATACTTACCAGCCCTATCACGGAGCGGGAGGTGTTGGTCGCCATTGAACAAGCCAGTCGACACACATCACCAGGTCCTGATGGGCTCACCTATGAATTCTATAGAAAGTTCTGGCCAATAACCAAGAACGAAGTGATAGAAGTATATACGGAACTGTGGGAGACAGCAGTGTTTCCCGAAACCTTCGCGGATGGTGTTATCACCCTGGTGCCGAAGAAACAGAAAACCGCCACCATGAAGGACTATCGTCCAATAACGCTGCTAAACGCCGATTATAAGTTATTTGCGAAAGTTCTGGCTAACCGATTAAAAGGAGCATATGCAGAAATCATGCATTGTAACCAAGCGGCAATATCGAAAAAGAACATTATTGACACATTGGCGGAACTGCGTGACACGCTGATCCATCTACGCAGAGAAAATAAAGCGGTGGCTTTGATCAATCTCGACTTTCAACAGGCTTTTGATAGAGTGCGCCATTCGTATCTGTGGAACTGCTTAACGGCTGCGAAATTTCCAGTGCCGGTAATCAATCTTATTCAGGGACTCTACGGCACGGCACAGTCTCGAGTCTTATGGAACGGATGGTTTTCCAGGCCGGTACGAATAAAACGATCAGTACGTCAAGGCTGCCCGCTATCAATGGGATTGTTTTCATTGGCATTGAATCCTTTACTCCAGAGGTTGCAACATACCATGCGAGGAGTCAGTGTATACAATGAACGGTTCACACTTACAACCTATGCTGATGATGTGACTGTGGTGGCTGCAGATAATGAAGATATGACGACCATGCAACAGGGATTGGAGCAGTACACAACGATGTCCGGTGCAGTGTTAAATGCTGAGAAATCGGAGATCCTAATATTAGGAAATTGGCCGGAACCGCCACAGACCTTGGGGATGCAATGTGTGACTACTACAAGGATACTTGGCATATGCTTTATGGCAAATATAGAAGATACGATTGCAGTTAACTGGAGGGAAAAAATTAATAGTTTACGCCATTCCTTATCCATGGAGAGGATCCGGAACCTGAATTTGCTACAACGCATCTGGTACCTGCATACTTATGGTCTAAGCAAAATTTGGTATGTGGCACAGATTCTGCCGATTGCAAAACGTGACGCACAGAAATTGGAACAACTCCTTGGTTACTTTTTGTGGACTGGAAAAGCATATAAGGTGAGCTGGCCTCAACTACGTTTGCCTCCGTCCAAAGGTGGTTGCGGCTTAGTGGACATTGCCAAGAAATGCATGGCCTTATTGGGGAAAACCGCCACACAATCATTGCGCGGATCTGGCTCATCCATTGACCAAAATTTCTGGAAGGAACAGCTGCATAACCCTCATTTGGCACTCAACGGATTTAAACCCACTGTCCTTCACCTAAAACGAATTCTGGACAACAACGATGACATTACGGCCTTCGAATGCACCCGGAACCACTACCGTATGCTCACGACAGTTCATCTGGTTCCCAGAGTGGCAGAGAAATATACCAGGGAGTGGAAAGTGATCTGGCAGAATTTATTTTGTAAACATGTGCCCAGTGATTGGCAGGAAACCACCTATGAAGTATTAAATGAGACTATACCGACAGTGGATAAACTCTGGCGACATGGAAGGGCACAGTCAAACCAATGTCCATCTTGTGCCACCGTCGACACACTGGACCACCGGATTGCTTCCTGTAAGCAGGTTGAAGTCATCTGGGTAGAGCTCAGGACTTACATCGCCAAATGGTGTCCACCGCAAGCTCCACCATGCCTTGAGAAGCTCCAGCGTTTGGAATTTCATTTTCAGAATACTGCACTCCAACGCTGTGTAGTTTGGCTGGTAATGGGAACAATGTACTGGATCCTTAAACAGAATAATGTCCCAGTGGCGCAGAGGAAGGATTGGGTCAGTTTTCTGAGACAGGCACGCTGGCAACTGATAACTTCTGGTCTTAGCAAATCAATGCAGCCGTACATAACACGCCTTGCACTTTAAATACGACAATGCAACTATAATCCAAATAATATATATCAAAAAAATAAAAAAATAAAAAAAAAATAAAAAAAATAAAAAAAGCTAACTTTGAGTATCTGTTATGAAAATAAATGACCATGTGTCACCTATAAAAAAAGTAATAAAAAAAAACAAAAAAAAACAAAAAAAAAATAAAAAAAAATAAAAAAAAATAAAAAAAAGGTGTTGAAAAAAAAACCCTAAAGAAAAAAAAAATAAAAAAAATAAAAAAATAAAAAAAAGCTAACTTTGAGTATCTGTTATGAAAATAAATGACCATGTGTCACCTATAAAAAAAATAATAAAAACAAAAAAAAAAAAAAAAACAAAAAAAAAAAAATAAAAAAAAAGGCATACGCCATATTCGTTTGAATTTTCATTACTCATTTTAAATACTGTCGCTATTCGATTGTTTCAGCTGATGTCGTGGAAAGGGTAAGAAATCTTTATGCCTGTATATAGGGACCACTTTTTAAACATCTGACTATAGATTAGGTTTACTTTTTACTTTCTCTACTGGTAAGTAGGGGAAGTATTGTATTCCACCCAAAAATTCGAAGTCGAGATTTCACCGGAAATACATGTTTTGAGGCCCCCTGAATCCAAAAAAAGCATTTTTAGAAAAAGGTCCGTGTGTGTGTCTGTGTGTGTGTCTGTGTGTCTGTGTGTCTGTCAGTCTGTCAGTCTGTCAGTCTGTGGACAGCATAGCTCAAAAACGAAAAGTCGGTTAAAAACCAAAGTTGGTATTTAAGTTTAATGTCGTTCAAGGATGTGACACGAAGATTTTGAAGAAAATAGCCCCACCCTAAACTACCCTTTACATGGAAAATTTTTCGAAAATTTTGATTTTCTTGAAAATGGCTCTAACGATTTTGATTAAAATGTCATATGTTTGAGATATTTTTATCACAAATGAAATGTATATCTTGAATTTTCTGGCTATAGCCCCTGTAGTCGTATTTACTCTGGCCGACTTTTGCATAACAGGTAAATCGTTAGAGATAGACCAAATTATACTATACAAAAAATGTAGATCTTGCTAAAATACACAATTTATGTCTCAATAAATTTTCTTGTAGGGTGAACCATTTCGGAGATATTCCTTGTTATGTGTGTGAGTTTCGGAAAACTTGGAACTTTCGTGAAATGGGTCATCGTTGTTCATTTTTTTATGTTACGTGTACAAAGAGAACGGAATCTCAAAGCTTTAAAAGATTTGACTATCGCACAAAGCCTACTGTATTTCAATATTCCCCTTGCACCTGCAAGGAAGTAAGCAATAAGATAATTTGTACAAATGTTTATTTTAACTAACACGAAGAAGATATAGGAAAATAAGAGTTTGTAAGAATGGTTAGTACAAGAGTAGAGAAAGTCATGTGAGTGCAACACATCAGATTTTTACTTTCTCTACTACGTATAGCACAGGAAGTATTGTATTCCAGCCAAAAATCCGATGTCGAGATTTCATCGGAAATATATATTTTGAGGCCCCTGGAACCAAAACCGAAAAAAAAAATATTTTTAGAAAAAGGTTTGTGTGTGTGTCTCAATGTGTGTGTGTGTGTGTGTGTGTGTGTGTGTGTGTGTGTGTGTGTGTGTGTGTGTGTGTGTGTGTGTGTGTGTGTGTGTGTGTGTATCAGTCTGTGGACAGCATAACTCAAAAACGAAAAGTCGGTTAAAAAACAAAGTTGGTATTTAAGTTTAATGTCTTTTAAGGATGCGACACGAAGATTTTGAAGAAAATTCCTCCACCCTAAACTACCCTTTACATGGAAAATGTTTCGATAATTTTGGTGTTCTTGAAAATGGCTCTAACGATTTTCATTAAAATTCCATGCGTTTGAAATATTTTTATGACAAATGATGTGTATATCTTAAATTTTCTGGCTATAGCCCATGAAGTCCTATTTACTCTGGATGACTTCTGCATAACTGGTAAACGGTAAGAGATAGACCAAATCTTACTGTGCAAAAATGTATATTTTGCTAAAATACTTAATTTATGTCTAAATCAATTTTGTAGATTGAACCATTTCGGAGATATGCCTAGTTATCTGGGTGAGTCTTGGAGCACTTATACTTCTGTCAAATGGAACATCGTTCCTCAACTTTTTAATATTAACCGTCTAAAGAGAACGGGATTTGAAAGCTTAAAAAAATTTGACTATTGTTAAAAGCCTACTGTATTCTCGTACTTCCCTTGCACATACAAGGACATAAGTCATAAGATAATGTCTCCAAATGTCTATCTCAACTAATACGAAGATACAGGATAAAGGTTTTGTAAAACTGGTCAGTAAAAGAGTAGAGAAAGTCATGGGAGTGCAACACATCAGATTTTTCCCTCTTGTACCCTCAAAGAAATAAGTCATGAACTTATTTCTAAACGCTTTATCTCGACATTCAGTGGACAGAAAAATGGAGTTTCGTAAGAAAGTTTGTGGAAGCAGTGTAAAAATAAACGCTATTAGAGGAGTTATGTGAATGAAACATCACATATTTTCTCTATGTTTTCTCTACTACTTACCTATAGAATGGCAAGGTTCGGAAAGAAAACAGCACCTCGACCTACAGAACATGTTTTATGCCTAAGCCCCTTGTGTGTCGTTTCCCAGGGTGAGGGGGGGAGGGGCAGGGCTGAGGTGAGATGAAAGTATGTGCACTATAGTGTACGAGTTTTAACTTGGCGCTCAGTCCAATTTCACGGCCCTATTGTATTTCCTAATTACCTGTTGTCGCATGAGGGTAAGTAAACATCAGTGGTGTTGCAAATCTTATAAGTGAAGTATCAATTGTCAATGTGACAATGAAGAAGGTTCATCCGCCGCTGGTGTCTCTACCGTACATAGTTTGCCATAACAGAAGGACAGCTTAGAAAGTGTTGGTGAGCATTTCTTTCTTTTTCTAAAGTAGTTGCTAAGTTACACCTCGTCCAGTTGAGGAGTGGCCGGTCCTGAGGAGAGACAAGAGCAGAGGGTGGGGTTCCTCATAGCTACTACCTATAGAAAGCTCTCAAAAGTTCCATATCGAGAGTTTTCCAGAAATACATATGTTGCGGAACTCTGAATCCAAGATAAAGATTTTTTCGAAAAAACGGCACTCTGAAATATGTGCATGCGCAAGTGTGTGTGCGTGTGTGTGTGTGTGCGTGTGTGTTTGTGCGCGCGTGCGCGTGTGTTGAATCGCATTTCAAACCAAGAAGACGGTCAAATACTGATACCAAAGATTGACATGAAGATTTTTATGAAAATCCCCTACCCCAAACTACCCTTTACATCGAAAATGTTTCCAATATTTTTATTTTCTAAAAAATGAATAACTTTGACTTAAATGTCATATATTTAAGATATTTAGATGACAAACTAAATATGTCATGAATTTCCTGTGAACAGCAATTGATGTCCTGTTCATTCTGAATGAGCGCTAATTGGAAAGTATAAGAGACACACTAAAATAATAAACAAAAATATAAATCTTAAAAACACAATTTAATATACCGTATGTCTTAAAAATATCGACAACACCTAGTAAATTGTTTAGGCTCGCAAACTGATAATTGTCAAGAATCAACCCAAGTTCCAAGAATCACCATTTGGAAGCAAGTTTGCAATCGGCGGGTGTCAACATCTGTTTAGATTATTTTTGTAAGTACCGCAGTCACTGTACTCATGCAATGACAACGTGTGGCGTGTCTTAATGACCAGCAACTCAATCCCAACCATCTCAGAAGCTCTGTCATTACAAGAGGAGAATTCACCACGAAAAAGACAATTTGTACAGTAGTAATTATGGCACTGCATAATGCAGTTTCAACTCCCGAATTTGGCACTATTCGCTGACGAATATACTTTGAATACTAGTCTCAGGGTTCTATTGATGTCCACTATAGTAAATGTAGAACAGACAACAATCATACTTCGACAATCCACAATACCAAACCGTATTTGTCCAATAAGAATCTTCTCTTGAAAAATGAGTGACTTTACATCACAAACACCATACTACGATTTCAGTATATTCTTGAGGCACTTGGTAAAGTTGACGTTTATCAGCTTTTTCGTTTTATTTTTGGTTTGCTTTTACTGTGTTTTGCTATTCCTTAACATTGGTTGAATTTAAAATACTTATAAAACTTTTTCTCAACTGGTAAGTCGCTATGCTGGTTTTCTTGTCCTGCTCATACAAAGAGCATAGAATTCGAAAACCATCACATAATGACATGTTCTTTAAAAATGACTCTCGGTTTAGCCATTGAATGGAGATTTCCTAATTTTGCCTGTTTTACTGCCTCCTTTTACCTCAGCTTACCAGCAATTGTTGCAATGAGATTCCGTTATACGCTTAAAGTGATAGCGATATCACAGCAGTATACTTTTAGGAAACGTTGACATTTACAACCAATAAGCTTTTCTCTGTATTTATAACACCGATTACGCAATTATCTTTCTATGCATCAACACAATCTTCAGTAACTTTGTTTTCTTTCTCCACCAAACGTATTTTACTCAGCGTCTCCTATGAACTATACGTTTTACCATCGTTGTCTCTTACAAAACTTAATACTTCAACATTATTATCATTATTTCTTTTCTCACTAAATTTTCACAGTTAATTGTTACATGTCATAAATTCTTTTTGTTATATTTTGTTGATATAATTCAATCATTAATACCTTTCTTTCTTTTGTTTTCAGAAAATTCGCAATATTTCTTAAAAACTTGCCCAATGACCTATAAATAATTATCTGTCTCAGCTTAGTGCAAAATAAATATATTATACCTACAACGAAATGTGTAAATGTGAATTGAAGATTTCATTAGATTAACAGGAAGTAGATAAAACCATCCACGTTTTAAGAATGCGTTATAGATAAATGAGTAGAGAAAGTCATGTAAATGCAACACATCGGACTCATGAGTAGGTATTATGTAGTGCCATATTTGCAAAGAGCCACCTGTATCTGCCCTGACACAGATATGCAACAGAACTGGGTATACCGATTGTCAGTGCCACTTAATCTTGAAATTGCCGGGACTGCAAGTTCAGATAGGACGTGCAACTCGTAATATTAAAGCCACACTTAACAGTAGCTCAGAGACCTGTGGTTGCTTGTTAAAGTTTACGTCAATGAATAATACATGCAGAATGTATGCCTTTCCCGTCCGCCTCACGTAGAATAGGAGAGAGAGAGAGCAAATCGCAAACCCTTGAGGCACGGCATTGCACTTGAAGTTCGATATTATCAAAGGTGAAAGCTTTTCATAGCGTCATAACTAACGTTACTCCCTTCCCACTCCCTTGCGTGAAGGAGTATTTAGTGCCCTGAGAGAGTGTACACTTTATTGGCTCTGTAACAACAATGGAAAAGCGTGCGTGCACACATTGCTGCCATGAACATTAATTGTTCCTACTTCCTGATTCTCTATAAGAGATAATTCTCCATATAACGTTTGTTAGCTTACTAAGCCCCACAGCATGGCTGGAAGAATTGAAAACTGGAACAGGAAGAGCAAAGTACAGGGTCTTTCATAACTAACTAGACTAGAAAAATTAGCGGTTTTTAATTATTTTTTGGATATGATGTGCATATTTATTAACAAACACATTTTTGGTGCCGTACAGAGTGTAGTTGCATACATTTAAGTTTAAAGTAACATTCTGTAATATAAACCACATAGGTAACAAGTGCAATCAATGTCCGCAATTTTCAGTATGGTTACCACCCTGAACAATGTATAAGAGCAGGCGAGGTTCCATATCATCGTGCACTTCCGACAGCACTGTAGTTACAATTCTATCCCTCATTTCAAGTATATTGCATATAGTATATATATACTATAGCAGTAAGTTACATATTGGGTCGCCCGTATCTTATTCTAAAATAAAACATTTACATGTAAGGCTCAAGTGGCTTTCAAGGAATTTAACACACGTCTAGTAATGGGGAGTTCAAGAATATATTTCTAATAAAACATTTTGAAAGATAAATTTCGTGATTTTGTTGCCAATATTCTCCATCAGTGTGTTAATGTTACGATTAGATAGAAATACTTATAAGTATGGTTACTGATAATTCATGAGTTATATAATAGTTGAATAAATACACATGAATTCTACTTTAAACATATTTTACATATGCATGTAGGGTGAAAGGCACTGCTTCAGCCATACGTTAACTACATCATGAGTGTTTATCCAAAACAATTATTGTCGATAAAGAACCGAATCGCAGAAAAAAAGGTATCAAACATTGGCAATATTTGGAGCCATCTAGCTTCTTGGCGCGGAAATAAATGGTTTATTACGATTTCACTAACAGTCGCGCAAACGTTGTGTGATCAATGTTGTAATGTCTTCATTTCAATTTGAATGAAATTAGTCATAATTTAATGTTTACGCAACGTTGCCTTATCTCTCTTAGAAATTAAACTTCGCGTGACATTTTAACTCAATTTATTCTCAACTTGTAAAACTGAAATAACGCAAGGGTGCAATTTAGTTTACTCGTTAATTTGTAGTGATTAGGCACCTGTAATTGCGATTGTCACCCGTAGCAATGGCCCAAATAATTTATTAGTTCGTGGAATAATCCTAATAAAAGCTACTCATCTTTGAATTTTCATAGATACATAGAAAATCACTATGGCCTAAGTGCGTACTTATCTTTCCATTCGCCAATCTAGGGTTTGCCAAATATGGATATGCCAAATATTTGTGAAAAATCTTTTAATGCAGGTTTCCCATGGATATAGAACTTCAACTGCGTTTTCCTACATTTATAATATTACCAAATAAAACGTGAATCAGATTTCATAAGTAGTTGGGTGATTTTAATTTAATTATACCAGTAATATTTTAAAGAAAATATGCATTTGTGATTTAATAAATTTTAACATTAATATTACTGAAAATTTTCCAGAACATACGCATCGATTCCATGCTAAATCTGAACTTGAAAAAGAAAAAATCCACACAACGGTATAGGCCCAAAGAAAATGTGCTGGAGCCACAGGAAAAAGAACGAGTTTATTATCATTTACATGAGATGTTACTCAGGGGTCTCCGTCTAGGGGATATGTGAATAGCGACCACAAGGTACCCAAGCTGAACAGAACATTACTTCCACTTACTGGTGTTTTGCTCCTCACTGTAACTTTTCTATCTGACCTTACCTTGGTCATCTCTTGTTCTCTTCCGACCCCGATGCTATTAGGGTTACTTATTTTTTCAACCTCTCCATTTCTCTATAAAATCTTAACCCCTAACATGCTGAACTGTCATGGCATGTAATATGTCCTCTGATTGGTAATCAGAGGATATGGTCGGTGAATTTATTTTGATAATTCTCCCGGTCAGGTCGGTGAGACCCGTAAACCAACGACAGGTGTGGTCCTCCAGACATTCTGGGGGTTGTGAGAGAGCGATGTGACCGCCAAAACATAAAAATATGGTGCTCTAAAAAGCGGTTACTATTACTGCTATTGCTCTGTTCAATATCATCAGTGAAAAATATTGGAGAGCAAGAGGATTAATGACTTCATTGTCAGAAATCCAGCATTAGCTAACAACAACTTATACTATATAGATTCTCACGGAGCACATTTTGAACATCTACTGTAAAAGACATCTTGTTGAGTTTGACCATTAATAATTTTTTTTTCTTCTTGTTCTTGTTCTTGTTCTTGTTCTTGTTCTTGTTCTTGTTCTTGTTCTTGTTCTTGTTCTTGTTCTTGTTCTTGTTCTTGTTCTTGTTCTTGTTCTTCTTCTTCTTCTTCTTCTTCTTCTTCTTCTTCTTCTTCTTCACGTCTTAGGCCATCTAGGCTGTTCCGGCTCCAAAGTCGTGTTCTTTATAATAGATTTTCCTGTTTAGCAAAAGGTGGCTGTTTTTAATTACACAATTACATGAATGAGGTACTTCCATACTTAACATTTGAAGTTGCTATCTTTGATCATCCGACTACACCTTATGCGTACTCTCTTACGCAGCTTTTAGTTTAGTTTTCGTAAATACGATGAATAGCTTAAAAGGAAACCACCCCATCCCTCGTTACTGGCATTAGCTGACAAGAAACACACAGGCACGTGGCGCACCGGATTTCGATTGCTAGCCTAGCTTAGACCTTCACCCGTTGCAGGTCTGAACGCATACCTGGCCGCAAACCAAAACAAAACATTCGCCCTGTGTTGCCACACTGTGCAGATAATGTATTCAATAATGTTCGATTATCTCCTTTAACTTTCAAGATAGATGGAGCTGTTACTGGACTTTATTATTAGTCATATTTGGATCTCCCAGCACGCGAAGTCTGCGCAATCATACCCCTAACACTCTGTGTGTATATATAGTATACATAGTATATATAAGTATATATACTTATACTAGAATAAGTATATATTAGTTGCATACATTCTGTCCATCATCCAAAGTTTGGACCCATGGATCCGTTCCAGTAATCAATACCATCTATCCATCACTTCCCCATTCTTCTTATGTCTCTTCTACCGATTGGAACATTGTCGCTCACTGTTCAAGGGCATCTGTCCTTGTTCATCCTCTGTAAGTTAAAAATGTCTAATTCCGTGATTCCCCTAATACTGTATGCAAATTTCAGTTTTCTGCCATGGTTTTACTCTGCAATAGTAGTTCTGAAGTATCGAGCAGATAATTAAGCAATTGTATTTTCCTTTCTCACCAGTTGCTGTAAAATGCTGAGAAAGAAAGTGGCTATGAAATATATTGTTCATTGAATCTGATGAAACGATGGAGATTTTGTGAGCATTGAACTCGCTGCCGAAAAAACATTTCCAATTAATTTAAAACAATTAATTGAAGGTAAATATAAAGGTAATAATGTTAATAACTGCTTGTGTTTTGTAATGTATATGAGGGTCAGGAGAATCAATGCACGGACGTCGTCATTGTTTTTGATATCGGAAAACTAGGATAGATTAGAATACCACTATTACGGATTTAGGAATTCCACCATGCATTTAGGAGCCATCGTCACAAAATGTATTTCTACAAATTTTTAGTGTACTTAGACAGCTTTTCAATTATTAATCAGGTAAAATATGTTCTAGAACATTGTAATTGTGTTCTTGGATCGTTACTTGTCCATTTATCACCATTACACAACACCTATTCAAAATTATCAGGGACCTTACCCTTCATATCGTCTCCAGTTTTCTTATATCTGTTTAATCCTTTCTATTAAGTTAAATATCTTAAAATATTCTCTTATTTCTTCATCCTGCGACTGATGTTGAAATTTCATTTCTTCTGCTTCAATTTTTAGTTTCTATTTTCTATTTAATGCCAATGTTTCACTTGAATATAGTAGAACAGAGAATACCATTGTCTTATAAAATTTAATTTGAATTTTCTTCTAATTTTCCTTCGAGGGGTTCTCTATTGTGTCGCACATGAGACTGCATTTCACAGTGCAAAATTATATAGCTAATTAATGCAGGGAGAGATAAGTGTAATCAGTGACTTTCATACAGTAAAAAGTTTGAGTAGTTTGTGCATGTTAACGCTTTATTAAAAGTACGTCTTCTGTTTTTTCTCCATTGCCTCATACATACTATGATCCATACAGGTGACGACATATGGATATGTATTCTTCTTTCTTCTGGTCATATCTTTTCTCGTGCCCCCTCCCATTTAGCATCTTAGGTAATATCAGTGGCTTTGCCCCAGTGAGAGCAGTTACTCATTGGCAATGTTGTTCATTTCAGTTAATTATTGTCATTCACTTTTGATAGTCCTTAAATTAACATTCATACTTTCTATTACTATGCGGAGCTCTAGGAAGGGTGGCAATACTTAAGGCTAAAGAAAATTTCTCCTGGGAATCGAATCCAGGACCTTTGCATTTTGAAGCCAGCCACCTATATTTGTTGGATTGTGATTGAAGGAAGAGAGGAGGGACACCTTGAACCACTGCAACCCGACAGAGATCTACGTAGGGCTGCCACACCTGGTTGAGCCAGCAAGGCGCCAGAGGTGCACAGAAGTCCCTAACAGTTGGATAATTTGCACCCCGGTGCACCACCTTAGCTTCTCAGCATCACCCAGGGAGAGGGCGACGAAGCGACTCTTGCAACCTGGGCAGCAATTCCAAGTGTGGCTAGGGAAGAAAGTTTTACAGAGCGCATAGGCTTTCAAGTCGGCACCCGCCAGAATTGCCGCAATGACAACCGAACCTGGAAGATGACAAGGAAGTGAAATTAAAAGAAAAGTTATCCGTGGAGTAAACAATACACAGTAACTTTCGCCTATTAACAAAGGTAAACTACGGAAAAACTTTAGTGAGAGTGGTTGGTTGACGGGGATCAAACTCGTGACGTCTCGAATGCGAGTCGCACCTTCATCGTCATTACTCTCCATGTGAATACTGTGACTTTGGTGGGTGTAAAGTAAAGAAGACAGATGTAGTCGAGATAAAGAAACACTTTTATTTCCGTAAACAGTAACTTTGTACACTCGTTGCAACAGCACGAAGGTCTTTACCGATTCACCAACAGCACGGCTCCGAATTAGTAACACAAAAACTGTCCCTTCTCACACTTTACCGCTATTTATATCTCCCAGGCACTATTCTGGAAACTTCAGGAAAGTTCAGTTATTATTGCGGTGAAATACAAAGCAGAAAATTCCAGAAGTCTCTATCCCTTTCTCTCTTTCGGCAAGCGCCCCAACAATGCGGCCATTCTCTGTCTCTTCCCTTCGGCTCCTTTGCGGTAGTGCCGACAATAATGCGATGGGCGACAATACATTAAGGGAGGGAATACCACAGAAACGTATTATAGTATGTTTCGGCAATGGTACCAAATATTTGTTCATACATTGTATCCGAAGGTTTAATTATTCGTGTGTATACGACCTGACTTTCTTTAAGGCATGTCATCTATGACCATTACCGTACACAGGATGTTTTATTTTGAAGTAAATCCTTAAAATATACAGCTATAGTCCTTCTCTTTCATTGGCTGGTCGATATGTCGATATGTGTGTGCCTATATACAGTCAACTTGACCAATCAACCAACTCGGAGAGAAGTAATACAATAAAGATATATAAATATGGGTGTAGGTAAATAATATAATAATATGAAAAATATCGCAATACACTCCTAATGTATTTGCAAGATGTATGTATAGTTTAAAGTATTGATAAATGTGAATAAATGTGGTTAAGAGCTGATTACATAGACACAACCAAATGAGATTATGACTGTTGATGCCTCACAGAAACCACTACAGACACTTATATATTTTAAATTCCTGAGTTGACCGGTAGCTGGCTTCTCTCTTGGAGATTGGCGTTCGATTTCCAATATAGAGCAGGAAAACAGACGTTCTGGAATTATTTGGAGTATCCTGGAATATAAATCGTCAAGAGCAGCGGCAGTAAAAACGGAAGTCGAGATTCTCGGTGCATCTGCCTCTCCAGCTGGCTGTTCATTTGTTTTTGTACGCCACTAGGTGATGTATGTGTTATATAACAAAATTGAAGCTTTGACCAACGGAGGCATTCCTGCCAACCCTAGTCGGAAGTATTTATGTATTTCCAAATTATTATCAGCAGTGAAACCTGCCGTTTATGCAGTCTACTGTATAGTTTCCGCTGATTAAACATTTAACAGTTTAGGTCTCTCGGTGATTCTGCCGGATATCTCAGCACTCACCTGAACAATACACACTGCCCGTTACAACAACATATGCCAGAAGAACCTAAGTGTAATGGCATTTTATTATCATACACAACTATTGCCATTCTTTCAAAATAACCATTTTGTTATTCCTTCACTGCTGTAATTTGCAGTATTTGTATTTTAAATAACTCTAATCACTCAAAGTATAATTTGCATTCTAAGCTATTAGGTTGTGTACGGCTAAAAAGGGGGAACAATTACGTTTTGGGTCAACAGGCATTCATATGTATGCTTTTTCTTGTAAGAATAAGTCCAGTTACACAGAAATAAGTAATACATACCTGTGCAGTGGTATATCTACGTTGAGTTAAAAGATCGTTAAGAATCCCCATTTGGGAAATTTTAAAGTATGCACTTCCATTTCTTCTTCTTCTTCTTCTTCTTCTTTACCTCATTACCCTCCCTTTATTTAGGACTTACACCCTCCAGGACTTACACTCCAGTGCCTAGGGTCAGGCGCCTGTCGGAGAGCACAGTACCTATGGACCGGACAGAGTGAAGACCTGGAAGCGAGTGGTTAGCCAAGCACCAGGTATTAGAGCCAGGAAGATGATATGAAATCGCCGCCACACTTTCATTTCGATTCATCTTATATTTTAGTAAAGTAATCGTGATTTAATGTGTAATACTTACACAAAAACATATCCATATTGTTAAATTAGATTATGGTACCTATATAATAATAATAGTAGTAGTAGTAATAGTAATAATAATAATAATAATAATAATAATAATAATAATAATAATAACAATAATAACAATAATAATAATAATAACAATAATAATAATAATAATAATAATAATAATAATAATAATAATAATAATAATAATAATAATAATAATAATAATAATAATAATAATAATAATAATAATAATAATAATAATAATAATAATATTTACACAACATTTATTTTATTTATCCATATAAGTACAAGTACAAGTTTGAAAACGAATGTGTACTGACAAATAAAAATTCGAGAAAAGGGAATTCAAGCATTACGCCTGTTTCCAAGTATATGTTGTTAAGAACGTTTATTCACAAATGGCTCCCAGCTTTGCCTTTTTTTCTCATGTGCAACTACATAATTTAGCATATAAGAATTTCTAATGTCTCTATTGAATATTTAGTTCATTGTAATATTAGCAAAAGTTAGTTTTTACTACAAGTTTGTAGGAATTTAGGCTCACAGGCATACATCTACATAAAATTGAAGTAGAAGGTATGTGGTGTTTGGTAACACTTGCTCATATTTATGAAGTTAGCAGTTTTTGGTATTCTTTTACAAATGGCTACACTTAGTTTCAGAATTGAAAATCCTGATGACCTGGAAATCGAGGCAGACATTGTTGATCACCTGGTAAGCATTTAGGGCGCAACACCCAAATCACCGACCGTCACTCAGTCAACGTCACTGTCAGGCAATACCAGCACAACTGCTGTTCTACAAATGAGAAAAGGGTGTGTCGTTGTAAACCCTCATTCAAACCGTTTCTGCAACCAGAAACTGATAGAAAACATACAACAGACTCTAGCTAAAATAAAAGAAATGTTAGCCCTGGCTCTCCTTAGAATTACGTTTGGACTTTGTGCAATTTGTAGCTATATTTGAATGTAAGAATTAATAAAGCTGGAAACAATACGGCTTGTAGAAAATATAGAGATCCTGTATGAGGTGAAAGTTTAAACAGAAAAATAGCTGAGATTCTTCCTGTATTGCTAATTGCCATACTTCACACCACCAACTGTGAAGTTCCAAATCCTCTATTGGAACAATGCACTTTCTCACACACAAGGCTCAAATTTTGTGAAGCAAAGGAGGAGAAAAAAGTAACTGAAAACAGCACAGCCATTTGGACAGATAATATTATCATGCTTTACTTCAAGGTGCTTCACACGTTTGCTTATGCCACACAATTTCTGCTTCATACGGCAAAGAAGGTAGTTTAGCACCCAACACAGAATGAAATAAGCCATAAGGCAAGGTCTTAGTCCGCATTTCTGATATTAAAGCACTGATGCGCCAAAGTTGTAAAAGTGTTTGCATTACTTAAAATACTTCCAATTAGGGTTTCTCGCTATATCTGGTAACGTAGTATCATTTGTTTATTTCTTTAAACGATTTTGTGATCATAAATAAAATATATCAGTATATTATACATGGAATATTAATAAAATATTTTACCTGATACTTTATCCGCTCATACGCCCAGAACAAAGCGCTGGTTAACGGGCAACAGTAATATTCCTTCATATTCCCTTATATTGGTGCATATGTTTCAGATTCGGTGGCTAGGTCAACTTGCACTGTTGTACACTTAGTACCATTAGATAGTATGTTTTGCCCAAATTTCTTTTCTGAACATCTCACCTATTTTAAGATGAGAATGCTCATTTTTGGGGAGTATTTGTATTGTATTTTGTATTTAAATAAAATAAGAAATCTCTTTCTCTCTCTGTTGTCCACAAACGCCACTCTCTTTTGACTGTAACATTCTTAATCAAAGAACATTTAAAAAGTCTAGCCTAGCCGAGAAACGAATCCGAGGACCTAAGAACATAAAAGACGTACTCTACAAACTACGTCATTCAGACAACTGAACTACTTAACATATTATTAATTCCAACCACAGTTTCCGGTCTGTTAAACGTGGTGCGCGTTTGGGCGAGGTCATACATTGCAGTCATTTGTCATTAATTAAGGGATTTCTCGGCGTATCCTGCATGTGTGTATGCTTACGCGCTTATTAGATTTATTCAAGTTCATCCAAATTGAAAATTTCAGTACTCTTGAACTTTTCAGAGGTACTCTACAGAACAGATTAATAATTCGTAATCAACAGGATTGTATTGACGCACATTGTGTAAAGATGTATCTGAAGGTAGCTGAGTAAATAAATCCCCCCTTGTTAAGCAAATGGTTACACCTAATTTCCTGCTCAATAGTCAGGAATTTTGATCTAGCGATGAACTACAACGAGAAAATCATTGGCCATTACAATTACCTTGTTAGTATATAGTTTCTCAGTTTAGTTATCTAGTTTTCATTCCTATATCCAATTGCTGTAACAAGTGTATAACAGGCCACTGAGATTAGTAGCTACTGCAACTTCTGATTGACGGTCCATATATCAATCTTCTGATGCACCTATATCACTGTATCCTTTCTACAGTTCCGAGAACTTATTCAATACTTTTCTTCCGTCCACGAGGCCAATACTTGGAGACTTGCGTTCTTCATAGAAGTTTACATAATTCACATATAACTCGCTGCTCACAGGCTTACCAAATTTGGAAGCTCCAGAACATAAATTCTAGTGGCTACTAAGCTTCTTTTTACTGCATGGATCATTTTACATAGATTTCTCTACTTAAATATTTCATAGGTGAAATGTAAAAACCTGTGCAAATTTTGGCCATTATTACGGATTTAACTTAAGATATTTTGTTGGGCCATTATTGGATAAACTTCGTCTTTAAATAGGGGATACGTTTATAATCAATAGTCTGTGGCACATGACTAGTTCAAAATGTGTTCTCTTTTAGCCTAATTAATGCATTTGGGTGATATTAATTTGTTGCTGAGATAACAAAATTGAATTATCGTTCCCTATTTATGAACCAGAAAAATTCACTTTGCACTTTAACAGATCGAAATCGTAATAAACCTTTCTTTGACCGCAACACGTGTCTTCACCGTAACATTGAATTTATGAAGGTGTTTGCTTTTTCAGGCTAATTTATGTTAGCTAAGGATATATTTTTACTTTCTCCACTACGTATAGTGGAGGAAGTTTGTATTCCACCCAAAAAATTCGATGTCGAGATTTCACCGGAAATATATGTTTTGAGGCCCACCGCCCCTGAATCCCAAAAAAGCAGTTTTAGAAAAAGATCCGTGTGTGTATGTCTCTCTCTCTCTATCTCTCTGTATGTGTATGTTCGTGCGCGTGCGTCTGTGCATCTGTCTGTGAACAGCATAACTCGAAAACGAAAAGTCGGTTAAAAACCAAAGTTGGTATTTAAGTTTAATGCCTTTCAAGGATGTGACACGTAGATTTTTAAGAAAATTGCTCCGCTTTAAACTTCCCTTTACATGAACAATTTTTCTAAAATTTTGGTTTTCTTGCAAATGCCTCTAACGATTTTGATCAAAATGCCATATGTCTGAGATATTTTGATGACAAATTAAATGTATGTTTTTGATTTTCTGGTTATAACCTATGAAGTCCTATTTACTCTGGGCGATTTTTGCATAACTGGTAAACCGTAAGAGATAGACCAAAATTTACTGTACAAAAATGTAGATCTTGCTAAAGCACACAATTTATTTAGAAATACATTTTTTGTAAAGTGAACCATTTCGGAGATATTTCTCGTTATTTGTGTAAGTTTTGGAGAAGTTATACTTCACTAAAATTGAACATCGCTATTCATTTTTTTATATGTTAATCGTGCAAAGAGAACGAAATTTGAAAGCTTCAAAAGATTCGACTATCGCTCTAAGTTTACTGTATACGAGTAATAAGATAATTTCTGCAAATGTATGTCTCAACTAACACAAATAATATAGAAGAATAAGAGTTTATGAGAATGGTTAGTTCAAGAGTAGAGAAAATCATGTGACTGCAACACATGAGATTTTTAATAAAAAGCATTGGAGAGTCTTATTTTATGCATTTAATATTGTATTGCATATATAAAATTGAATATTTTGATTATTAAAGTCACAAAGCCCATAGGTATTCCTTACGTTTTTCCCCTCTTGAAATTCCATTTAATCATGTACGTCATTCAAATACTAAGCACATTTGCGCTAATATTAATTGCAACTTAAGTTGCAACACTGAAAGTCCTGCTTAAGCATCGGTTTAAAAAAATAACTTAATATCCCATGTACTGAAGAACTGAATTAAGTAAATTTCCCATAGACAATAAGAAGCCCTATTGCGTCACCAGGGGACCAACTGCCTTTCTTAACAGCAGGTGATAGTTTAATGAACAAGGCTGCTGCGCGCGTATGTACCTAAATTCAGTCTGGGGGATTTGAGGTAACAGCTGTCTCTCACACAGGCAAAAAGGTTATAATTTTCACGTTATTCAATTATGTAAAGAAAGTTTCCGTAGATATAGTCCGCTCATAAACAGAAGTTGGCGAACGAAAATCACATTAAGAGTAGAATTTCTCGACGAAGACACAGAATGTATGGAATACGCAGAAAACCGTATCATATCCAAACATTTTCTAGTGAAAATGTAAAGTTTTTAAAGATTAAACAATATAATGACTGATGGGTCAACAATAGGTTGAGTTCAGCTTTGCGCGCGAAATATGGTGCAGGCTGCAAGGAGGGTAGTTGTGATGTCTCAGCGAAACTGCTTCACTGCTGGTGATGCTTTCTCCACTGGCCACAAACTTTTGAGACAATTTTGTACTACAATCTCTTCATAAATCTCTCAGCTGCTGCTGAATTTCAGCCACGGTTATATGTTTTGCCGACAGAAATCGAATAACTCAGCGGACTTCTTCGCAAGACTAGTTTTCCAAATGAGTCGACATTTGTGTTTGCCCACATACAACTAGTGCTGCAGGTGGGAGGTGGCCGAAACGCTGCACATTTACCAACAGCATGTATTAGAATTGCTGCACTAATTAATTTATAGCGGACGAAACTCCAAGAACATCGGCCTTGTAACCTTAGTTTCTTATCACCCCTCGTATAATGTAGTTCTGCATGTGATGGGTCTTTACTGAAATCCGCCACTTCGCGAAATTATTTGGCAGAACATGAAAAGCCGGCGTATATTGATTCTATGCCCAATCTGATGTGGCTTTTAAAACTTGACCGATAGCGAAATGTATGTGATTAGTTAGAGCTACATTATGTGCCTAAGAAGTTTCGTCATTTCATAAAGAACTGTCAGAACATAGGTATTCTTTTTGATCTCTTCAGAGTAGGTACATTGGTTTTTCTTGATCTGCCTGGGAGCTTTAGAAAATGAGGTGTCTTAGCAAAGGAAATACATACACACCTCTATGTCATCAGAAGAGCTAGGACAAATATCCATAAACCAGCAATGTGTGAGCACTGCGAGTGTGTGCGGATAGTGTGATGAGGGGAGGGGAGTAACAGAGGTAATGTGCAACTAATCATCACAGTTAGGGGTGTAACAACAAATCTAATAAAAAAACAGACGTTACAGATACATATATGTATGTTGTCAGAAATATAAGCATTCCTCTGTTTGTCAAATAGTTTACAGTATTTCCTTAATGAAGCGTGTGTTTGCGTGTGTGTCGGTCTGTGGACAGCATAACTCAAAAACGAAAAGTAGGTTAAAAACCAAAGTTGGTATTTAAGTTTAATGTATTTCAAGGATGCGACACAAAGATTTTGAAGAAAACTGCCCTTTACATGGAACATTTTTCGAAAATGTTGATTTTCATCAACATCGCTCCAACGATTTTGACTAAAATGTCATGTGTTTCAGATACTTTTATGACAAATGAAACGCATATTTTTATTTTCTGGTTATAATCCCTGTAGTCGTATTTACTCTGGACGACTTTGGCATAACTAGTAAACCGTTAGAGATACACCAAATCATACTATACAAAAATTGTGGATCTTGCTAAAATACACAATTTATGTCTCAATAAATTTTCTTGTAGAGTGAACCACTTCGGAGAATTGCTTGTTATGTGTGTAAGTTTCGGAAAACTTAATACTTTCGTAAAATTTAACATCATTGTTCATTTTTATATGTTAAGTGTGCAAAGAGAACGGAATCTCAAAGCTTTAAAAGATTTGACTGTCGCACAAAGCCTACTGTATTCTAATATTCCCCTTGCGCCTACAAGGAAATAAGCGATAAGATAATTTGTACAAATGTTTATCTTAACTAACACGAAGAAGATACAGGTGTAAGAGTTTGTAAGAATGGTTAGTCCAAGAGTAGAGAAAGTCACGTGAGTGCAACACCGATTTTTTGTATTACAGTGTTGTTTTAACAATTTTCTTTTCAGTTTGGTACACTACCTACATTGTACGTTTTCTCCACTCACGATGAAATTATTTGTACCAAAGTCTCGTACTAAAATGTTCAATGTGGCAGCAAGTGATGGTTCTGACATACTCAACTTTGTATAGCATAGAACGCACAGCATATAGCCAACTCTACAGTCGAACTCCCGACTCAACTGTACTGCGCTGTGTGCTCAGTATATAGTCTAGGTAGAATGGTGCTTACATTTATTACTCGTTAAGTGGATTCCATCTAGCTCTAGCCATCAGTCATCACTAAAACGTTAAAGTACTTTTGATATACATAAACACTGCGAATTGTTCTTATAAACCACTCTTTTACTCTCATACTACCTACAGTCGAATGTCTTTTTCAAAAGTGTTCCACTGAAAGATTATCTTTGAGGATTAAAAAAGGACTTAAGTATGTGCCTTTACATGCGTTTCTTTCATGTGGGTAGAGGCGAGGAGTGGTGAATCATGGTTGCGGTAGTAGAACGGAAATTAATGTATAAGTCGGTGGGAAACCCGATTAAAGCATTTATATTCACAAAGCTTCACAGTGACAGAGATGAATGTTTCATCGAAAGCTTTTTTAAATATTATATCGCTGACGCTGGAATAAAACCAAATACAATAAAAATATCTTACTTGGAAGCCAATAGTTTTCCAGTTGCTGTTGACTTTGTATACAGATCACCCCAATGTAGTTTTTTCCTCTTCAGTCCGTTTGGATGTCACATGAAAACCACATTACGAAAGAACAGACTTTCCTGTTGCATTGTATCCATTGCAGATGTACAGCCGATAAGGCTATGATGAAGCGCTGGTCTCCTTCCATTGTTCGTCATCCCCCAAACCCTCCCTGGAATACTGCAAGTGTCGGCGGAACTTTTATTTTTGTTGGCAGCATTGTATTGGGAGGCCATTGTACAAGTGATACAGGGACAGGTTCTCTTGTTCTGATTGCTATGGAGGCAGATAATAAGGGGCTATCATTCGGATGCCAAAAGCACTGCAGCATGAAATATTTGCATTGTGTGTTAACACAGCCAAAGGGAGTGTTAGTGTGTATGTAGTGGAAATATGGCAACTAGAATTCCTGCAGTGACGTGATGTTTTGGTTGTCTCTGGATGCAGCCATGGCCCCCTTCTACTGCCAAAATGGGAGGCTTTTGAGGCTGCATCATTGAATTTACAACACCGAACGTAGAAGCAGTAGCCATTTCCGCTTTGAGAGTAAATATGTACTGGTTATTATTATTATTATTATTATTATTATTATTATTATTATTATTATTATTATTATTATTATTATTATTATTATTATTATTATTATTATTATTATTATTATTATTATTATTATTATTATTATTATTATTATTATTATTATTATTATTATTATTATTATTATTATTATTATTATTATTATTATTATTATTATTATTATTATTATTATTATTATAACAATAACAATAATAATAATAGAAATAATAACAATAATAATAATTATTATTATTATAACAATAACAATAATAATGACAATAATAACAACAACAATAATATTATTATTATTATTATTATTATTATTATTATTATTATTATTATTATTATTATTATTATTATTATTATTATTATAACAATAACAATAATGACAATAATAACAATAATATTAATTATTATTATTATAACAATAACAATAATAATGACAATAACAACAACAACAACAACAATAATAATAATAATAATAATAATAATAATAATAATAATAATAATAATAATAATAATAATAATAATAATAATAATAATAATAATAATAATAATAATAATAATAATAATAATAATAATAATAATAATAATAATAATAATAATAATAATAATAATAATAATAATAATAATAATAATAATAATAATAATAATAATAATAATAATAATAATAATAATAATAATAATAATAATAATAATAATAATAATAATAATAATAATAATAATAATAATAATAATAATAATAATAATAATAATAATAATAATAATAATAATAATAAATATTAAAATTAGCTCTCCTCAAAACAAATGGTATGTAATCATACGGATTATTTAAAAGTTGATAAAGCATTGTGTATTAAAAATCAGCTCAAAATTAACAGCTAGTCTTATTTTTAGGATTTATAGTTTTCCGTTAATTAACAATACCAAATATATTGTGTTTGCAAGAAACTCCTGGATGCTGTATCGTTATTCCTTATTTTATCCATTGTTGTACATCACATCACGCTCCCAAGAAGTTTCGTTTGTTTTAATTAATTTGCTTTTGGGTATATAATCATTTTACTGCAATAAAATTGTAAAGTTTTATAACCTTTCATATTAGTCTATTATTTAAAAAATAGACTAATATGAAAGGTTATAAAACCTTAAGTTATATATATTACTTTGTTTACTGCTGATCATGGCTACCAGAAAAAGGGGAGTTATAGGAATATGCTACATCAACATTTCATGTTTATGCATGCTAATATTATACAGAATACACAGTGTTGTCATATAACTTCGTAATACTTATTACAGTAGTTTCTTTCAAGTATGAGCTCTCGAAACACACACACACACACACACACACACACACACACACACACACACACACACACACACACACACACACACACACACACACACACACGCACACGCACACGCACACGCACACGCACACACACACAGACACAGAGACACACACAGACACACACACACATATACTGGGTGCGGCCCCCCCCCCAAAAAAAAAGAAAAAAACGACACCTAGTATGTTGTGGGGGATGGCAAAGTGATTGATTTTTAGATAGGAACCCCTGTCCGGAAATGTGCGGTTAGGACACTGGAGAGCTTCGACTTTTGAGAACAAACAGTTATGACAATTTGTTAACACTCATTCTGGTATCTTAATACGGAGGTTATACAACCCTTTAGCCATCTGTGTACTGGGATGAATAACCTGAGTATAATAGCATTACTGTGCATGCGCTAAATTCCTCCACAGAGTTCTTGCGGCACATCCTACCGCGTTACTTGTGTAGTTTCCGGCACAGTAACCTTTTTAACAGCAGTGCAACACATACGAGTGTACAGCTGCTGAAATGGCTGGCAGGAATTGCAACACACTTTGATGTAAATGAGCGGAATTGCCTCAACGTCGCATATTCAAATCGATCATTTGAGAAGATGGACCGGTTCCATGGCCAGCACGGGCAGATCTGACGTCTCTCGACTATTTTCTGTGGAGTTGTATGAAGGGTATGGTTTATGACACTCCTATAACGTCAGCGGAGGACCTTATGGTTCAAGTCCACAGAGCGACTGGAAATCTCCACAGACAACCGCACGTATTGGGCCATGTGCATGAGGCTCACCACCACCGATACAGACTCTGCAATGACGTAGGAGGCACACAGCTTGAAACCCATTTGTAATGTAGTCAGTTCGATGTTCGGTTTGTTGGTGGAATGTGAACACAATCCGATCTCACACTTCGATGTGCTACAGCGTCCAAACCGTGCATTTCTGGATAGGGGTTCCTATTTGAAAACTAGTCAGTTTGCCATCCCACACAACATATCTACTAAGCGTTGTCTGTGCTTTTGGGGGGGACGTCCTGTATATATGTATATATTACGTGATTGGCAAATCGACTACGAGAGCGATTAACAGTTCGTCATTCACCAGCACAGGAAATACTGTATTCTACCCAATATTCCAAATTAGGTATTCTGCGGAAATGCCAGTTTTAAGGTCCAATGAACTCATAAGTCTATCTGAAAGCCGAAATTTGATATTTAAATTTAGCATCTCCCTGGAATGCCGCATGAATAATTTTACGAAAGTTGCCAAACGTTAAACTACCTTTACATGTTGGTATCATTCTTCCATTATTTTTTATTTTCTGAAAACTAACAACAATGAGTGTTAACAAAATATCTTTAAGATAATTTATTACTAATAAAATGTAAAGTGTAAATATAATACTAATAAACCATAAAACATGAATATTACTCTATTACAATATAGCTCCCATGAAGATATAGATATACTTTATGTCAAATTACTTTTCTGTAGCATTACCCACTCTCGAAATGTTTGTTGTTAAGCCATTACGTTTCTTTGTGGTGAACTGCCATGGCTTTATAAAGGAACTTCGGGATGTTTAATTTTCTCTTCAGCTGGTTTATTAAAAAAACCCCAAACTCGTGATATTCAAAAGGTTAATTTTTGTTTTACGTACTTTGCATGCAACAAAATCCATATTACTTTCACTGAAAACATTGATCATGAAGGTTTTATGCTGAGCGTTAGTACTTTGTGCTGCAATTTAAAATTTTGGATACAATTAAATCGATATCAGTCGTTCTCTGCCTGTAAAGGGATACTCTTACAAATAAAAAATGGCAGTACGTCATTTGAGACAGAGATAGTATTGATATTGTATAAGCTTGATTTACATTGATAACACGCAAAGCTACTAGCGGTAAACATGTTGCTGTGTTTCATGTGCTGTGTAGTCGGAGTGAAAAACTGTCGTCATCCCTGATTACTCCTTTAAGGGATAAATTGGCGTGACAGGGTACTTTTCCACCATTTCGCTTAGCGTGTTGTACCATGGCCATTTTGCCGCGCGTTTGCCTAATTCACTTAGTGTAAATAGTAGTTGCCTCGCCTCGTTTGTAGGATGGAATAATTAGGCAGGGGAACTCTGGCCAACTAAGCGAGCTCCTTCTTATAAATAATAATGCTGGCAACTTTGTTCTTGTTGACGGCTGCTACTGCTGTTGTTGGTAAGGGAGAAGGACCGGACCACATTCAGAAGTCACATCTACGGCTCCCTCCAGAGAGAGACATTCACAACATTACTTGCGAAACATCTCAAGAACTTGCTGCTACATGGTATTTTTAGTTACGTTTTGCTTTATGTGGAATACCTTTAGTAGCTGGTTTTTATTCGAATTATATAATTTGGAAGTAGGTTCTATAAGAACTTTAAATACATTTATGTATTTCCGTACATTTTTCTACGTTATGAAACTTGTTGCTTTCTTTATTGATGCACCTGGTCCTTGGAATCTGCCTAAAGCTCTTGATTTTCTTGTATTGTTACTCGGCCTACAGAAATTACAAACAGCAGAAGAGTCTACGAAAATAAAGCTACCTACAGCTTTATTTTATGCCAAAATTAGAATTAATATAACATTAATATGTAGTGCATTAGTAATAATGATAACACGTTAAAACATAATTTATATATAATATTGTTTATACTAAATCCGGAGGTCTAGGTCCTCTGATTCCCGTTTGGATTTGCCGTTTACGTCTAGGTTTCGTGGGGCATGGAATGCCCGGCAAATGACTAGGATGATTGCACAAAGCTAAGAACTAGGAGGCATATGAATAAGAGAGATAAGGAGGGTATTCGGCACTAATGTCAGACTTATTGTATAATGACCGCCAAAGAAAATATCACTGCACCTCCGGTCCATGCCACATTATCGTTGTAAGAAGGCGTGGCCATTTCATTGGTAGTTTTAGGAAATGCCTAAATCAGCCAAGGAGCTGCAGAGAGACTTTCTTTGACGGTCATTGTAGCTATGTCCCCATGGGGGCACCCTCGAGAGGAAGCATGAGGTGAGAGGAGACACCGGGCGGCCAGACCCAGACTAACAGCGCAAACATTGACAGACATCCCTAAGGTTCCGCAAGTTTGACGACTTCTCGAAGTCTTTAGGTCTCCGGAGCCAACTCATGGGGACCTGAGCGCGGGGTCCCCCACATGCCGCCCTCTTTTCTACGCGGATTCCAGGAAAACGAACCCAAGAACTATCCATGGACATTAGACAGCTGTTTGGCTCCCAGGTCATTCATCGCTACGCGTCTCAGTTAGGGACTTGTGCGCTTCTCTGTAACCTGCGACGTGTACCCTCTTGTGGTTTCTTCACTTCACCCCTTCCTCCTGAACAGGTAATAGCCGCAATAGATTTATATAGACTGCAATACGTGAAGTGCTCCTCTCCATGGTAGCAGCATTTTTCTGTTTATAAGACAGATATATGTTCTTTAAATCACTAAGTAGGCAATACAGTGTACCCTATTTGTTGAACCCTGAGTAGATACATAGCACCTCAGGTTTTAGTGAGGGCGAGAGCAGGACCATTCGAATAATGAATTGTTCATTTGCATAAGCTCTGCATGGGCTGAGGCTGAAAATGTTAGAATCACACTAAAAATTCAAATGGTACTGGATTTTTCAATTGATTCTAGCTTTTTGTCTTTTAGCTTACACACGAGAGCAATTATCAACGCCTGTTAACTAAGAAGTCCTTCTTACGAGATTGTGACCATTGGGATTTATTATCTCAAATGCGAATCAGTTGGAGGATTTAATGAAATACCAGCATTTCATCACGGTAGCGCTGTTGGCTGGGGCAACAACACATAAAGCTGAAAAACTATGAATTGTACCTTGTCTAAGTTATTGAACTTATGGCCCTCTAACATGATTTAATCATTCACGGTTCACCAATACCACACATTATATGGCGCATCTTAACCAATTTAACGTTAAGTTCAACATATAAATACAGAAGTGGATTGGATTTGTGGCTACTTTGGCACCTTACATATATGTAAGTGCTACTATTTATTAGCACTTCAAAGATTCTGAAAATTAAGAGCAGCACATTTTCGGCATCTCAGAAATGCCACTTCTAGTGTATATCACGCCACAGTAAGGTTGCTAAATTTGAGTGCTTTAGGTAATGAATTTAGGGATTTTTAGAACAAACGTGAGAAGCAATATTTAGTCACACGTTGGAAAAACTATTTGAGGCAATATTTGCCAGTCATCGATGCAACAATTTTGGAGTAGAATTTTGCGTTTCGTAGGTCACACGTTGATAAGACAGTTTGAAGCAACAATACTTAACGTCGCCTAATAATGCCTCCAAGTGCTTTGATTAAGTACCTAGCCACCGATAAAGCATTGAAATTTCTCTCCCTGGTTATACGTGAGTTTTGTTTAGAAAGGATGAGACTAATAATGCTGATAACATCTTTTACTGAGTGTTTCAAACTTTTCCCTATTGGCACTAAGGCGTTACCGACCAATGACCAGTGAAATGAAAGTTTTCCATATTTAAAAACCTAAAAATGTGCTTCACTATTGCATAAACCGGCGTCCGTTGGCGTTAAATGCCCGCCTCTGTAGCGTGGTGGTAGCTTGTCTGCCTCACGTGCAAGAGGTCGCGAGTTGGAATCTTGCTTAGGGTGAATTACCCGGATAAGGTTTTCGACGATTTTTTCCCTTATTCTGAGAAGACAAATGTCGGGTAATTGAAAGCTCTACGGACCTCGGACTCATTTGAGCATCATTTCACCCATTTCGTTCATTCACAATCCGATATGGTACTCTGTTGGAGGACTTTAACAAAACAAAAATTATACAGATTTAAATGAGTTATTTTCTAATTGTATAATTTCAGTATTATTGTCGTTATGCTTTCAGCTAACAGAAGTTCTTGTTTTGCAGGAACACGCTTTCTGAAGCAATGCAAGATACTAGATTCCAGGATTCCGAATTTTTTAAAACCTGTTTTAGGTAATTACGCTGAAACAAAACTTAATAATTTAAAAGAGAAATACATTCTCCAAAAATTTAAAATCGTCTTACCTCGCTGCAAAATAAAGCATGCAAATTTGTAGACCCTCTTGAAAACATGACTTTTAAAACTCTTTCAGTGCAAATGTACGGATTTCAGTACATGAATGGGTCATCAATTCATCATTAATAATAAGACCATCAGCTCCCAAAGGGTAACACTATCCGATCCTACAAAAGGAAATTATTGCTTCTCATGAATCATTGTTAAAAATGAATGATTTTAGTGAATTTCCAAAGGATGAGTACTAAGCACAGCTCAATTTTAAGCAGTTGCCAACCATCCGACTACAATTAAGTTTTTAAAACAATAAATCCACTGCATTGCCTATGTAGGCAAGAGGAAGCATTCTGAGGAAGTGTAGTCCAGAAAGAAGTAAAGGAATGATGAATAAGAAACAAAACAATGCTATGTTATGTAGATTTTCCGGGCTTGTGGGCCGTGGTCGAGTTGGATTACCTTCCTCCGACGTTTCCCTGAAAACTGCGTCCAGCATCTTCAGGGTCAACCTCTGTTATTTTGGTCTAAATTAGCGGCTGCACATAAACTAAAGTTCACTGCAAACTTTCATATTCATCTTTGTTTCTTATTAGTGTCCTTGGTAACAAAAATTTTCACGATCGCTCGTTCTCATGAATACCAACATGAGATTATCGCTAACAAATCTTTTCTTAATAAATTGATCTCAAATTATATTTTCAAATGCCGGCAAATGGGACGTCTCTGATCCTGGTATAAAAGAGAAAGCTTTCCGTGTCTCGGGTTTTCTTCTCCCTCTTATTAGAGCCGGGAGCCAAGTTTTGCTTATCTGCTGTCTCTCTTCTTTTCGATTGTAGGAGTTTTTATGCATAAAAATCTCTATCGCTTCCCGAGTCAAGCGAGCCTGGTAGTGGCTTGTCCTTGAGAGTACCTCCATGTCTTTGTAATTCACGTCGTGGCCGAACAATAGAGAGTGTTCTGCCACCGCTGACTTGTCCGTCTGCCCCAACCGGCTATGTCTTTCATGTTCTTTTAGTTGAGTGCTGATACTCCGCATGGTGGTGCCTATATATACTTGTCCACTGCTACATGGTATTTTGTAAACACCGGCTGTGCAGTGTGGATGTCTTTTATCCTTAACGGAGTTAAATAAATCTTTGACTTTCTTTGTTGGCCTATAAATAGTCCTAATGTTGTACTGTTGCAGCAGTCTTCCTATTCGGTCTGTTACCTTATGGATGTATGGTAAATAGATGGTACTCAGGGTTTGCTTCCTCCGGTCTTTTTGGACTGACGAGTATCTCGGATGGAGAGCTCTTGTAATTTCCTTGTGTGTATAACCGTTGCTGATGAGGGCCTTGTTTAGATGTCGGATTTCTTTATTCAGCTTTTGTGGCTCACAAATCTTCTTGGCCAGTTCGGAAAGGGTTTTGATTATGCCCAATTTTTGTCTTGGATGATGGTTCGAGGTTTTATGGAGGTACCTATCAGTATGAGTAGGTTTGCGATAAACTGTGTGACCCAGACGTGAATCAGCTTCTCTTGTCACTAGGACATCCAGGAAAGGAAGACTGTTGTCTGTTTCCTTTTCCATGGTGAACTGTATGTCACGGTTTTGGCTATTTAGATGATGAAAAAAGGCTTCTAGTTTTTCCTCCCCATGGCTCCAGATAATGAAGGTGTCGTCCACATACCTAAGCCAGGTTTTTGGTTTATAGACCAAAATAACAGAGGTTGACCCTGAAGATGCTGGACGCAGTTTTCAGCGAAACGTCGGAGGAAGGTAATCCAACTCGACCACGGCCCACAAGGCCGGAAAATCTACTTAACATAGTTGATAATGCCGGCCGTGAAAGCCTCAACACTTATAAAACAATGCTAGTTGCTATGACAAAAGCTGCTACAAAACTTTGCTACACTTCTGCAAAATGGAGCGCGGCATAACGAAGAAGTACGTGATATGTGACAGAATGTTGTATGATACTTCTTAGTGCTAATTAGGTGGCTACCGCTTCCACTTCATCTATTTGAAGTCCCCTAGCAATGGCTTCGTCTTCAGCTATAATCTTCCGCAATTGACGATATTTACCCTGGCTATTTTACACAGTGCAGAAAACGACAGCTCAGTCTGTGCCTATCGTAAGGGCGGATGAAGATATATGAAATGAGCTACAAGATGAAATGAGCTACAAGAATCGCCAAAATCTAAATGCTGCTTAGTTTTCTCTAATGTACATCACCTGGCGAATCCGGATACCTTTTTATTTTTACTAAAATGGCGATTCTGTTTATCATGATGAACACAAGTTGTTAAATCGAGGTTAAATACTCATGCTCTTTCAGATAATACACGTTCGCAGATCACTACCATTATTATCTTCCGCACTTTCAGAATTTATTTCCGCGGAATGAACTCAACTCCTGCAGCGCTTTTTTGAGCTATTTTTTTATACTAAAAGTGACACATTGACGGCTTCATGATTAAGGTAAAAATGATCTAACATGTCCAGAAACACATTATTTATACAAGTTCCCGTCTTCAGAGTCACAACTTCATTTACTCGTGATCCCGCGAGCCTCGTGGCGTTCATCTAAGACGACAAAACTTTGACATAATTTATTGCTAAATTATATTGAATTACATTAGATATTTTTTCTTTGCAAATGAGATGCACATCTATAGCAACGCCAACAAATATACTAAAACATGTTATTCTATGTTCATTTAATAAAATAACATTTCTGGATCTTTAAGGAAGTATTATGAATTAAAACACTACTTATCCTTCTTTCAAAATGATCAATAGAAGAGTTTCTCTGGGAATCATACAAACTATTACATAATTTTAGACATGCAGTTTCACAGCTGTTTTGTGTTTTGGTAAACACCTCCATAGGTATAAATGATTTGAAGTCCTAGTAGGAATATATGTGAACATAATTACAGTATGTAAATTGATGCAGACTTTTCTTCTCACGTATAATACAGTTCAACACATGTAAGACTTGAAGCTTTCACGACAATGATTATTGATTAGGACTTCTCGGGCTACCAGCCGTGTGATGTTGATGAAGTTGCTCGAGCTTTCGGCCACAGAGTTAAGATGGCCGAAAGCTCGAGCAACTTCATCAAAATCACACGGCTGGTAACCCGAGAAGTCCTAATCAGTTCAACACACATGTACGAAGAAGTGTAAGTATCCCCAACTCAATAGAAAGTGATTTACAGTATGCAGTAGCTAGCGCACCACAGATAATCCGTTTTTCAGTACATTATCGAATGCGTAACATCAATAGTTCTTTACGTATTTTATTATCAATATAATCTATGTATGATTTCCAGGCCAGATTTGCGTTCAGATATATACCCAAGATTGCCATATGCCTATCAAGAATGTTAGGAACACGATTTAAATTAAAGCGGATATTTATAGATTTTAATTGATTTATACTCAACTTTTTAGCATCACACCATCTTTTCACTTTCATGTTGGCACCTTCTATATTATTGTCAGTTTTGCAGCATTCAGGAATAAATCAGAAAACAGGAGCAAACAAGACAGTTTTGATGGAGTCATCTGGTAGATAGACTAACGTTCTTTTATTTCCCAGCTTACTTGCTTCTCCGGCTACTACTCTAATGCTGGATCTAGCATAAGCAAAGAAAGGATTCCCCTCCCCCCTCAATGTGAACACAAGAAATTCTCATCCGAGCTAGGGTCATAAAACGTGAATTCTGTGAGTAAAACGCCACTTTCAGCAACGAAACCGAAGCAAACCAGGTAGAACTTGCGTATAGTGAAAAACGATCCTTGGATATAAAATCACTATTTATGTAAGCTATGTAATCGTCATATAAAGTTTATCAGGTGAATCAGCTGACACTATTTTTCGCATTTATGCAATCCGCAGATTATAATCTTACTTGAAAACATCGTTCCGTTTGCCAAGCCAGAATTTGTTTTGTAGCTGTATTGTGTCAAAATAAAGTTAGTTGTTCTTGGGCCTAGTCTGATAGCTTCGACGCAAAGTTCCGTGAACAATAATAAGCTGCCACGAAATAAAATACGAGTATAAATGTCTTACTGGGTTAGCAAGCAGTTTGATACCAGTGTTGATTGTACACTGTAAAAAATTATAAACTGTGAAGAAACCTAGTGTAATTCTCGCTGTAAGAGTACGGTGCTTTAGGAATGGATTTATACCGCGAATACCCTTTTTCCCTTAAATCACGTATTCACTGGGATATTGACTGTCTTCTAAGTCCACAAGTGGGGTGTAGAGTGTACGTCAAGATAGACTCCAGGCGCAACTGCTTTTTAGTAGGTTGCATAAATTAGAAAAAATGGGGGCAGGTGATTCACCTGCTGTATAGGTACATCTTAAGAATCACAGCTTTAATTTACCACTTAAATTTTTATTAGCTTTAACCGCTTTATCCTTTGTTACAATTTTCCTGATCCTTGCAGATATCAAAGCACAACGTTTATTAGCTACTTATACTTTGGCGATTCGGCTTTTATCCTCTTTCGAAACCTACAGCATTGAGACTTATTGATATCGCATCACTGGGAAGCCGGAAGTTCACTTATTAGGGGAACGAAATATATAGGTATCGCATTTCTCAACCCTAACAATTATTTGTTTGAAGCTACATTTTCAATGCGTTTCCTTTTCTCGTATACTTTTCGTGGGTGAGCTCTAAATGGAGAGAGCTGAACACTAATGCTCTTCTAAATAAATTATACCACAAAGAGATGCCGCGTTTGATGTCACATTCAACGTGCCGGGAAAACAAAATAGGAATCTGATATCGTTGGCAAGCCCTGAAAGAATCACATAATGCTCTGATTTTTTTAAACACAGAAAAACCAATAACAGTTAAAAATGCATAGAGATTCTTGCAAAATTTCGTTAGAAAATGTAGAAAAAAAAAAACAGTCGTTGAAACTGTTGTGTATTTAAATGCGTGGGTGAGGAAGTCACGTGACTCGCTGCCCGAAGCTTAGATGTTGTGACGCCGATAAAGTGTTACGTAAGAAGTCGTGCAGCTGAAGAATTGTGATAGAACAATTAAAACTGTTTGTAATTACTTAATACAGGCAAGTAACTTTCGTCTGGAGTGATGTCCTAAGTCTCGCGGGCCTTAAAAGTGCGGGAAAGTGATATGTGGTGACAATAGTACCATGCATGTAAGGTGACGAATCTTAAAAGACAAGCATAGTTTTAGTAAATCCCTAACGCCTTCATTCTGTTTCCCACACCTACGCTCCCATATCTCTCTACAAGTAGCCACGAGGATCGACCCTGAGACACGTGTAAAGCAATCCAGGTCCCAAGGTGGGAGATCGCCGGACATATCGACGAGACATCACGACATTATAGCTCAACCACATGAAGAGGCAATTTCATAACATTCCTACATATATTATTAATTTTGAAGGTTTCCATTTGCATACACAACACTAGTACTACTTTGTGCATTGCTGAATTCTAATAATTTCTTTCCCATTCTATTTTCAGAACCTCGTCTACGTGACTTAACAACGTAAATCTAACTCATGAACAAAATTAAATTTCAGCTATCTGAGCTTTAAGCTAATGATATTCTTGTCTACTGATTTCACTGGAACTCTAATTGCTTATCCTTAACACGGAAGTCAAGGAAAGCTCCTTTCTCATTACAAACTTCTTAATTGATTAGCTAATGAAGGTAACGCTCGCTTGGAAACTATGCATTGCTTTTAACATATGGAAATCCTTTATTATATTTAGTCATCCACGCAACTATAATTTTTATAAGATTATTATTAGTAATTTTCTCCAACCATTCTAGTATCTAGATGACCAGAAAGGAGCCTAACTCATACATATGCGCTATGGGTACGTATTTCCGGGACGATATAAATGTGATTTGTGCAGAAATTACACATAGCTGGAAGAACTCAGCCCTCTAAGACAGGGATGTTACGCAGTACACGATTCACAGATGCGTAGTACGTAATGTCAGAGATACTGTACTAATGGATTCACTTAAGGAAAATCACATATTTTGGGACTAAGGTCCTCTCGGTTGAAACTAGTTTTATGCGGTCTAGAAAGTGTAGATTTTATTGATTCATATTCAATCACACACTTATTATAAAACTAACAAAAATATACATGCATATTATTTCTTTTTCACATTCTAAGAATACTTTCAGCACGTAAAGGTAATAAATGATGCCTAATAACATGAAGCATTAACTTCTTAAGCATGTCCAATTAAACACACACACATACACACACACACACACACACACACACACCACACACACACACACACACACACACACAAAACTCTAGGCAGCGTGTCTGTGAAAATACAAAAAAGGTTCTTCTGATCGATCTGAATTGTTTACCATACACTCTGCATATAGTATATTCGAGATACACAATCGTTTAACGAACTATGTCAAACGTTAAGATTTAAGTATTTTATTCACAATTAATAATTTGTCCATGGTAATACAATTTTGACCGGGTTATTTCATACTTTTTAACACAACAAATCTTCAGTATGAAAGTGTAGTGTATCATGAAAGCACTAGTTTTAAGAGTAATAAAAAGTAAATAAGTAGTCGAAAATTCTCAGCCTTTCTGTATCAAATTTCACCTAACTTGAGGAACACTTATATATCTCTTGGACACTAAATGCATTATTCTCAGTTATTCTTATCATTTAGTGTTGCGTTAACATAGCTGGGCACCATCTTATCCGAGAGGTGACTTGGTATATTTCAGTTTTATTTGCAAGCTAACAAATACTTCGTATAGCTGTACGATGCGTTCCAGTTAGATCCAGACCATATATGCGCATATATGTACGTAATTCGCCTTCACTGTAGTGACCTCGGTATTTTTTGCACCATATTAGACAAGGCTACATTTAATTCGGGCCCTAATGACCTTGTTGTCGACGTGTCCTTAAACCCCACTCACTAACTCACTCACTCTTATTAGTTCATTTGGATGCCCACGAAACTTTCATACTTGACTAAGCTCACATATTCATACTTGAATGTATAACTTATAGGAGGCATTTTTTGGCATTCCAGTTCCAGGAAGAGAAACTGTTACACGCCTGGTTAACAAGTTTATGACAATGAAATCCCTAAACGCCAAACCTAAGAAGTGAATAACAATGTACAAATAAAGGGAAAAATTATAAAATCGGTACACCATTCTAACGGTCTGTCATCATCAGCAATCCATCTAGAGACAGCGCTTGCATACTTTCCAATAGCTGAATGGGGATTTGTCGCTTAGCATTTCAGCGACTCGTGGCAGCTTGCGATTATTATTACGGAAACAATTATGTTAAACCGCATATTAATTGATATGCATAAGTTAGCATATAATACTTCAATAGTTACAGTTTCGAATGTTAAGATTTAAAAACAGTTTAATTCTACATACTGAAACACTCGGCAACTCGCTTCAAGTAGCACATTTATTAGCTTACATTAAATTTATCAGCCAACTTAACTGTGGTTATGTATTCTCATTCCCATTCACACATAACCTGACAGGTTCATCACCACCTAACAGCTGGCAGTAGCTTCATCAAAGACGGAGACATCGGAGATGACATAAAAGGCGTCGCTTCTGCGAAAGAGGACCTCAAACTATATTCACTAGTGTGAACTAAAAGGCAGGAAAGAAATCCTGTTTTCTCAGCTCTAATTTATAAATTGAAATGATTGTCAAGGCTTCAATACTCTGTGATATATCCAGATGGATCATGTTAAATGCTATTCTCTAAGTTGTAAGTTTGTACCGAGATAGCTAAGCAGGTTGTTCACCTCTACTGTGCGGGTCAGCACCAGACAAACCTCTGAGACAGGGCTTCAGCAAAAAGTAAAATCATTAGTTTCTGTATTTCTTATCGACTGCTGTCTATGCTTATTTATTTAAGCATAGTTCACATCACACACATCCTTAGATGCCATTCACATTGCAGCTGCACTTTTTACCTAGACTGGTAAAATTGCTAGTACAGATTTTCGAATTAGAAAACATAGACGCAAATGACATGAGGCGTGTCTTTTCATACGGATTACTAATATGAAGTAAAGGTTGCGTTTACCCTTCGAATATTGTAATCAGGATTTGTCATCCTTCACATGTTGCAACTGAACAAGGTCCTTGGTTTCTGAATGCTGAAATAAAAAGAAAACCTCTTCTTCTGCTCCTCCTCCTCCTCCTCCTCCTCCTCCTCCTTCTTCTTCTTCATCACCTTCTTCTTCTTCCTCTCACGGATGGGCCATTGCTGTCCCGTTCCGAGGCTGATTGCATCCTTCCATCTTCCTCTTGGTCCACCCAGGTCATGCTTTCCAATGGGTTGATAAAAATATTACCTTGGTAGTCTGTCAATGGACATTCTTTCTATACGATTCTACCAGTTCTTTTAATAGTTCTTAAGGTCCTCTGTAATATTATTTATATTTAGTTTCTTCCTTATTTCGCCGCTTATCTTTTTGTCTTTTATGGTTACCTTTTCAACTTATCTGAGGAATCTCATTTGTGTCGCTTCTATCCTTCTCCGATCCTGCACCTTCATGGCCCACGTTTCATAGTGACAATACAATTCTGTTTACTTTTCTTATTATAAAGCGCTGCCTTGCTATGTATTTAACAATTTCATTCTAACTTTAATTTACATCGCCTGAAAATCTTCTCACACATACATTATACATTTCGGTAACATGGGCGCTCATCAAGTCTTAGGCATGTCCTTACAGTAGCCAATAAGATATAGCTACCAATCATGATAGGTCTGCATGACGAACTGAATCCACTCACTCTCCTCTTTCTCTTTTATCCAATACGGTCAAAAGCGCAAACATGTATTTCCTTTCTACGCCATTTTGTATCTTTTGGTTATTGGTTAAGGTTATTTAGCAAAAGTACGTCCTTGCCCTGGGGACTAAAGCAACCAACGAAATGGCAAGGCTTCGTATAACGATAAAGAACGTGACGTAGACGCGAGGTGCAGTGAGATTATCTTTGGCGTCGATTGTACATGTTCAGAGAAACAAACTGATGTGTTAAAGTATGAAATATTTATATTTTGGTAGAAGGTACAGCATTCAAAATACAAAAATATAAAAACGTTTGAATTTGTAGATTTTTATGGTTACCCTCAAAAATATTTCTCAGTGTTGATAGTATAAATATTTCTAGTTTATTGTGCCAATCATAGCAAACAGTTTTTATAAAAATGTACAATGTACAATGTGAAAATGTACATTAAATAAGATATACTTCTAAAATCATTGGAGATGTTTTCCTCTTGTTGGCTGTTTCTAATTTTTAAACAACTGGAAGATTTCGAAAATTTACATAACAGTTTTCTGTTCAAAGTTTCAGTTACAACACAGATGTCATCTGTTTAACCCACCTATCAAAAGAGTAACATCACTGGTGTCACATTTTGGGCCACAAGCATCCCAACACTCAGATTTCTTCTGTATTTGTGACTTCTCGTTCAAAACAATGACAACAAATTTTATTTCAAACACTTAGCTAGTACTTTATGAGAGGGTTATACCAATTGAATTTTAAAATATCTGACAATAAGCTTCAGTTTTCACCATACTTCGTCTTTTGAAAGACACTTGTTCTGTCCTTATCTAAAAGAAAGAAAAGAACTGGCAGTTGTAACTGACCATAGCGAGAAATTCATAAGAAAGAAAATCTGCTCAGCCGCTGCTGTCGTAAGAGAACGTCAAGAATGTTCATTTAGTCTTCCATAGCCATTTTCAAACGCTAAAGTAGGAGCGAAAGAAACTAGGAGAAACGTTTCAGAAGGCGGAGAATCTGCGATAAGATAAAGCGATTCTCATATTTCAAGTCCCCATCCCACGTTCCATCCCACTCACACTCTTAACATCATAGGCTCCTTAGCGCTGCAAAGTTTCCCTTGGGAGAAGGTTGGAAGAGGCCAGGGGTTAAAACATTGACCTCCGCCCCTTGGCGCAGCCAGCCTTACTACGAGTCGTTTCTCGCCGCCTAAGATTGAGTGGATGGGCCTTTGCACCTTGCTCCGAGTATCGCCTGCCTACCGCCTAGAATTTGTTCCGCCTCTAAACCTCTTGTACAAACTTTTACGTTACCGTAATATTGGCAAGGGCTTCGGATGTAACATCTGCAGCATAAGTGGCAATCCAATTCGTTATAGTAGTGTTCTACAGGAATACTACAGAGAATCAGTAAAAGAGCTTCACTATAGACCCTGTTTCAGATTTGTCTGTTATGTATGAGCGAGCACCCTTGTATTAATTTATATTCTGATTCTGTTTTGTTTTTCGCCGCTTTTCATTAGTTTCTATAATCTTATTTATGTCACATGGAGAACACTTCCTAGTATGCCGGGTGGAAGGTACTGCTTTGGTCACATGTTAATCAGGGATTCTACATTATGAGTGTAACAAATGTGTCCAATACAATTATTGTTAAAGAAGAACCGTTTTGCCCAAAAATTGTGTCAAATAATTGGAGCCATCTAGCTTCTTGACGAATGGATATAAATGATTTATTACTTCACTAACTATCGCGCAGACATTGTGTGTCTTTTTCGACGAAACTGCTCTGAATTGACAATAACTGTATTGAACATATTTCTTACACTCATCATGTAGAATTACTGGTTAACTTACGGTCGAAGCAGCACCTTCCACTCTGTATATGAAAGTACCTGCTATTAGGGGTATAAGTGCAGATATTTTTATAAGTGACACCACTTCGGTGTGTCGTTTTTTTTTTTTTTTTTTTTTTTTTTTTTTTTCTCCTTTTAACAGTTTTCCCACTCAGGTTTACTAATTGATGTTTCTTGCATTGTCGTATATGCGCAGCAATATGCTTTACCGTATATACTATCCGTTTTACTTTACACCTCAAAGCATGACCTACCTACTGGCCTAGGCAGCGCAAGGTAATTGGTCATTTAGAAGGCCTCCGGTACACCATTTGTTACGAGATCGGCCTTCTGCGTTATATATTTTGTGCCATTCGCTATTTACAGGTATTAACCAACCTGAAAACATATCGCTCTTAATAGGTAAAATCACAAGTTCGTGAATGAAGCAAATAGTGATACAAAATTGTTCATTACACTGTCCTCAATTACCAGTAAAAATATCTGCACTTACAACCCTCTCCCTAGGGGAGCCAGCCTAGTTTGGTAAACATACTCTAAACTCCTCAGATAGTTCAGGCTATACTTAAGACTTTGGATAGACATAACAGTAAGATTGGCCTTAAATTGCCTCAATATGTGCGCAAGTTTCGCACAACACAATGAAGCTGATAACGTCTCGTTGTTTGTAAGAGCGGCAAGTAAGAATTGGTCGAAGGTAAATTATGAAATTTGCTTAAAAGCCCAACAAATAAGCACGCTAAACATTGTATTACGAGATAATGCAAGGAAAGGTCTAAAGTTTTCTTAAGTACTACACATTTATTTGCAGAATAGGTCCTGTGAAAAGCAACTTAATACAATATGATGAGGCTGCTTTAGGCTAACTTAGATTGCAAATTGTGTAAGAAAGAAATTCAAACAGCACATCGCATTAGTTACGTCTGTGGGGCCAATAGATATGGTTCTAGAGACTGAAGATATTCAATCAATATTCTCATAATGGAAGACAATCTTTATTGAAAGGCGTACAGCCTGTAGTTCACAATAATTCAATATAATGCGTGAAAATATTTCAACATCGGTCTTCGTGGACACTACGTATCGCTGGTTAGCACTTATTCTGCATATATCTAAAATTTTGATCGGTGCCGGCGTTAACATCAATAGTCACTTCTTATCTCTGTCAACTCCAAGACGTAAATACGTATATTAAATAGGCACTTCCGGTCTTTTTTGCATCCCAAACCATTTTATCGCCTTTTTGTAATGTTTCTAGATTCAAGTAATTGCCAAATTGGTAAGATGAGAGAAAGAGAGGGCCAACTCGTCTTTTTATTAAATGCGTTGGTGTTACGTCCATCTCATGGGCATTCTAAAGAAAAAAGAATAGACATTTTTCTCGTTTGAACTCTTAGCAGTGCGAGGAAAATGTCCAGACATCTATCAGGTCTAACACATTGATTTCCGTTATGACTACAAGTCTATGACTATCTACAGAGAGCGAATTAGATCTCGACTTGCAGATGATATCCTGTGACTAAGCCCCTTATGGGGGCGTACGGGGAGGGAGGTCTGAGGTGAAGGTAAGGGATGAAACAGAGGGTGGCGGAATACACCGCCCGACAGGGGGATCGAGGCTTTACTGATAACATCATTTTTCCCTGCCCTGCAACATCGAGGCTCCCGCCAACATTTGTAACCTTAAAACGAACAAGTAGACGAAGGTTAAAGGGAAAGCAGAAGGGGGTGTAATGGAGGGGGGAGGAATCAGAGGATGTTAGCAAGCATCCCAGCATTCGCCTAAAAAGGAAGCCTCCGGAAAAAAAAAAAAAACCATGGTACAGATAAGTCGGCCTTGGAAATCGAACCTACGACCTCCGAATACGAGTCACAGATGTTACCACCTGAGCGGTCCCACTTCGTATAACTTCTATTAAATCAGGGAACCACTTTGTGACATTCCATGTCATTCTCCGCCGTTCTCCCTCCAACTTCGTGAACAAAACTTGCTAGTAGAATGGAAGCCCCTTGGATGGTAGGCAAACCTAACAAGAGAATAGAGGCTGCGTTAAGTCTGGTGTCCCTTCAAATGACAACTCTTCTTTCGAGATATTAACGCCCGGACAGTAACGGTCATTTATGAAGTGCTAATAATTATAATTAGGTACTTAGTTGACGTTTACTATCATATCGCATGAGAAATACCTCCTGTAGGGAAACCAGTTGGTTTACGGTATATTCTGTATAGCTAATACATTAGCTAATTCTTATTAATTCAGCGTATCACTTGCTAATTAAACAAGTGTTGATTGTTTTTGTCACTTTATTTCGGTATTAAACATGTACAATATCTAGTATTTTACCCGTTCTCACTTACTTTAGGGGTAAATTCTTTATAGTCCTAGACCATGTACGTACGGAAAGGTGTTTTTTATGTATTATAGAAGTGCAATTGTCAGATAACGATCTACCTGCTATCTGGAGACAAACACATTTATACCAAAAATAAATCGAGGATAAACGTTTATTGTTCTTTGTTAATTACGCCAATAATGCTGGAGCTTAGCTTAAAACCTTTCACCTAATTTAAAATAAATACCTTTACCAGAGAGTAGACTGGAAGAGAGAAGAGAGCGAGAGAAAAGAGAGAGGGACAGAGGAGGTGAGAGTTCATTTCAACTCCTTTATAATGAAGCTCTACATCTGCCAACTATATATCCTTCGTATTCGCTCGGAAGTTTAATGAATTTATATGGCACATTACATCCTACATTTTTAAAACAAGGTTTGCATTATGTCAGTTTCTTGTTCTTTTTCATTTTTTTTCGTGTATCCTTCCAGAACTGATATTTTATACGCATAAGTACTGTATAACACGGACTATAACAAATAATGGTATGGTTTTCGTAGTTCCAACTACAACTTTTCTTTGATATTCCTTTAATTTGGTGTTACTCAACAAATTGAATAATTTCTTAAAGGTGATATTGATTAGGAATGCTAAATTATGTAAATCGAGAAAATTGACTTTCCTCTAAAATCTGCATCCTTATTCGGAATAAAATAAGGGCACAGAACTACATTTAAGGCGCCCTATCAGCTCAATTAAGAATTATTTCTTTGATTAACGAAAGGTTATACTCCTGAGCTAAAACTGCAGTGTCAACTTACACAATATATTGGGAAAAGGAAAAGTCTACTCTTCTGCAACAAATAGATAACCCTGAACATTGTCGTAGTCATAAACAACAGACGAATGGTTTCTTTAAAGACAGATACTTGGTTCTCATGATTATGTGGGGAAGATACTATTATAAGTTACAACGCTGTTTCCATCAACAATGACTGGTGTAAGTTAAGGATTAGTTTCACATAAAAAAAAAAAAAAAAAAAAAAAAAAAAAAAAAAAAAAACTTAACTGACATCCTGACATTTTAGCCACACATATTCAGTGCATTTCAGCTCTAACCAAAATAAAGGTATAATCATCGCCCATTTCATCGACAAATAGAAGGTGACGTGTTGTATACCGGTCGAGCTTTAGAGATCTTTCTAAGAAAGTTTCAAATTCTGGTTACGTTTCATTGATGGCTGCTATTTTCCTATATCATAAGTTGTTCCTTGAACTTAAGATACAAGCTCACTTTGTTCGTCTGTAAGACCAGGAGATTCATCCGAACAGAAACCCACAACCATTTTCCCCACATGTTCACTTTATGTTTTATGTAAATCTTCCAAGGTTGAATATTTATTCTCCAGTCGTTCGTGTTAGATGGCTCTACAAACAAAAAATCGTCATGTATTCATTTATGGGTCCATTCTCCCTGGAAATACAATGTACCATTATAAAAACGTAAGCATACAAAGGCCTAACAAAGCATTAAAACGAAGAATAGAAAAGAGTTATAACCAAAATGCTAAATGCTTAATATCTACATTTTAAATATTACCCATCTAAAAATAAAGCAATATGTTTGTGGCAAAAATATACAAAGAGTCAAGATTGTAATAAAAAAACAGATAATTTAATAAAATAAATTTAAAATAAAATAAAATTATCAAACTTTATTTATTTAGGAAATTTAATGTCTATATCCCTATATATAATGTAAAAATACAAAAGTAATAGAAGTTAAACAGTATTATAAAACGAAATTTTGGGAAAGGTATGTAAATAGATACAAAATTGAGACTAGATAATATCGCTTCAGAAGCAACTCTATCCTATGGCAGTGAAATCTGTATTTTAAATTTAAAAAATAGGCAAAAACCAGAAGCAGCACAGATGAGGTTTTTAACAACATTATTAAGCTTAACAACACTCGATCATCAAAGAAATCTACATATAAGAAACAAACTGAAGGTAAATAAAATAAATAAAATTAAGAAGGCATACAAAACCATAAAAAACTGGTTTAATCATGTACAACGTATGACTGTTCACCAACTCCCAGGTTTAGAACATAAAATATATTAGTAATAAAGAAATGAATAGGCGTAGTATTTATCGTAATATAGCAAATTAGATGGAATATAAATGTGTGCCCTAATTTTCGTCTTGAACTATATAACGTTTCGGCTTCCCCTTATGTCTTTCAGCAGGGAATTCCAAATGCATACAAGTTACTGATAGGATGAGTGACGTTGAACAGAACTACGTGTGATGAGAAGCTATAGCGAGAATTAAAGAGTTTCGCGGGCGATTTTATGGGTTAAGGCATTCTGAAAGATATTTAAAGTGAACATTTAGATACTTTGTAAAGCACGAATGTTGGTACAGGAGTGATAAATACCAGAATATTCTTATCTCCTAAGCTAAGCCAGAATAACTTGAATTATGGAGCAATATGGTCAATCCAACGAAGATTGCATGGAAAGCGTGTACACATATTCTGAGCCTGTTGAGTCTCAGGAGCCAAAATGTTTGATGGATTACTAAAACGAAAGTCACATTAGCCAAAATGGAGCATCACAAGCATTTAAATATGTGGATATCTAATTGGCAATAATCAGTATAGCATCTGTATATCAGTAATGCCAATTTTAACAAACATAGGGTTGTTCATTTCCACAAAGAACAAGACTATTGCGATTCGCTTCAGTCCAAAAAGTCAGCACTCTGATTTGATTTATTGTAACCTTTTTTATAATAGACATTGTTTACAATTCGTTAGTAAGAGTTTTTCTGCAAGCAGAAAATAAAGTAGTATAAAATCAGGGAATTTTTGCATTACTGGGCACCAGTTGCATAATAAGCGATGGACATTATCTGCTAGCACCAATCACAGGCTCCCTCCCCATGTGGGTTAAATACCAAGTTTGATATTTAACTACATTTTTGTTTTTGAGTTATGTTGTACACAGGCACACGCACATATACACAGGATTTTTCTAAAAAAAAATGCTGTTTTGAAGGAGACTCAAACCATGTATTGTTCGTGAAATTTGGTATAGAGTATTTGGGTAAAACGCAATACCTCCTCTGCTTGCTATAGGTAAGTAATAGAGAAATTAAGAATTCTGAATGTAAAATGTACAGAAAAATAACATGCCCTATATAATTTATTTTATGATGTTGCGACGTCAGCCGCGGCGCACAAACAGGACGGTCGGGGCCGGCTGCCCCACTACACTACCACGTGCATCAAAGACGCTCAAAGTCACGCTGCCTCGCGCGACTATGGTAATGATGTGTCATGAACCAGAGTGGCAGAATCTGAAGGGGTTTTCCAGATTATTTGGGAAGTGTCCGCTGGCGGGCATAGTTGTACAAGTTCGAGAACGGTCCATGTTACGTCATCTTCGCTATATCAGGAGGCGAAGCAACGAGCAAAGTGAGTTAGTTACAGATAGGTTGTCAGGAGTCAGTTTTTAGTTTCAGTGTATGTGTGTGTGTGTGTGTGTGTGTGTGTGTGTGTGTGTGTGTGTGTGTGTCTGTGTGTGCGTGCATGTGTCAGCTGTGTGTGCGGTCGCGTTGAAAGGAAGATAGTGAAGCAGTTAATGAGTGTCTTCAAAGTCAGCTGTTTGACAGACAGAGAAAGTGAAGAAAGACAAAAAGGTGCGAGTCAATGTTACGAGAAGAATGAGTTGTAATATCACGAAAGGCTGTAAACTGTGTTAACGTCAGTAAAGGAGTACTGTGTATTTGTGCAAATGTTTTGGAAGAAAATAAAGTGCGAAAAAATCAATTGGATTGGATTTTGCTGTCTTTCTCAGAATACATTTAATTCAGTTACGAATTAAACCTACAAACGTCAGTGCATATCATATTTAATTTTCGGGTGGGATAAGTGCATTTAAGTTGTTAAAAGATGCAGGCTTGCCTTAAAGGGAAATTCGTATTATTTTCAAATAGCTCTCTAATATGTCTATGGTAAGATTTTCCACGCTTGTATTATTGAACTCTTATATCATGAAAATGCAATGGGCTGTAAAATAAATTAAGAATACGTAATTTTATCCACGAGGTTTTTAAAAGTTCGCATAAGCGAATATTGAGTTTACACTTCTTATAAGAAATCTACAATACACAGCAATCCTCTGGGAGGGTTAGTAAAGTTTTGAGAAGATCCCTGCTCGCCACAGACGTTTCACCTTCGTGCAGAAGAAGTTGGGAACACAATGGAACGTTAGCAGAAGTCAACACACTGTCATATTAACCTAAGCCAATTCTCTCAACTTAAAACTTTTCGGCCACCGGAAGAAAGTGAGACATAGAGAGGCGGTGGAATGAGTCGGTGGACGCTAGAGTGAAAATGAACAGGACAGTAAGACAAAGACGTTGAGAAGAGTGGAACAAAGGGAGGATCGACCGAGCAGAACTAAAAGTGTTCCCATTCCCTTAGTCCCGCGGGCGTGCGAGTGTGTCCCTTTGCAGTCCCCACCCGCATCCTCCGAGTATCCTTTTGGGGTAAAGAAACCGTAAAGCGATGAGTGATGAGAGAAAGAATATTGCTCAACTGGTGAAAATAAACTAAAGGAACATAGACGGCTCTGATCACCGCTGGGCAAGATACGGATAGATTTTAAAGAGGATGGACAAATTACTTCCATTTAAAGAGAGAAATGTTTACGCAAAACAACTGCTAGTGTTGTATCTTATGAAAACATCACAACTATAGAAAGCTTCTGCAGTTTGGTTTATTAAGGATAACAATTAGTACAATTTAATTTGAAATAAAGTTCCAGTCAGTCCCAAAGATAGTGACTATGTTATTTTTGTTAGTGTTTTCAAACATTAGTCCATATGATGCAATAATTGTATGAAAAAAGCGTTAAATATGAAATAGTTTTAAAATTTACAACAGATAAATTTACTATTTAATAATTTCACCGTTAAATATATTAAGATTAGTTCAATATGTAAGTCGAAAGGTACATCCTGTGAACAATTTAGGAATTATAATTTATATTTGTAATTATAATTTAAAGATCACAGCACCAAAATAACACTATGATTATCAAAAAGATGTTGTGTGTGCATGTGTGCGTGCGTGCATGCGCGCGCGTGTGTGTGTATGTGTGTGTGTGTGTGTGTGTGTGTGTGTGTGTGTGTGTGTGTGTGTGTGTGTGTGTGTGTGTGTGTGTGTGTGTGTGTGTGTGTGAGTCTTTGTCTCCAGTAGGGAAACTTGGACAATGACAAATAGAGATAAAACTAGATTACAGGCAGCGGAAATGAGAATTTTAAAAACAGCTTTAGGAGTCACTAGAAGAGACACAATAAAGAATGATATACGAAATCAATTAAAGATCGTTAAGCTAAATGAAGAAATAGATCATAACAGACAAAAGTGGTATACTACATACTCAAACGAAACGTCGGAAGACCTACACATACACAAACATGCGCGCGCAAGCACACATGCACACACACACACACACACACACGCACGCACGCACGCACGCACACACACATATATATTGCAACAAAAAGGCAACAAATTGGGGGTTCTTTAAATTTTATTTACACAAAAACCGTTGAATCTATTGAAATACACCTAAGGAAAAAGTTGTCATTTCTTCAATTTTTTATGAATATAGCCATAAATCAAGAATCTTCTATCAATTATAATTCAGCCAGGTGATGATACATTTTTTTCATAAAAATACTTTTTCTAGAAAACAATAAACTTTTCAACATTTTGGTATGAGACTTTCTTGTTATTCACAACATGAGAAATTCGCTATTAAAGTCTGACGGATTATTTCATGTGCATCCTGTATAGGTATAAATAAGAGCACAGTTTGACAAAGCCAAACACTGTTGGCACCTTCAAGCCTGGGTTCTTACAGATTCCTTTACAGCCTTCAATTGTGACGTTTTATTTCCCTTGAAGTGGGTTGGCTCTTCCTTTTGTACGTTACATAATCTAAAATTATCTTGCAGTTGGATTTCGAATGATTGTAGCTATAACGGTTCATCAGTTTTGCATGAGAATGGTAACTGCTATTAAAATAATCCTCAAATATTGTCCAATGTTCGGTCACTGTAGCACACTGGGCCGTGATATTTGTGGGAGTGAGGGTACTTATTTACTTTGATTTACATTTCCTTCATTTGCTGGAGGCTACATTTCAAAATGTTGGAACTCTCATACCCAGTTGCAGTTTCTTCTCCACCGTCAGATTCAATCACTATTCCCATCCAATGTGCCACTATATATATTGTATTCCAGTAGAATTATTTTCTATACTACTTGTAGTAAGTAGGGAAAATATTGTATTCGATCCAATATTTCAAAGTCAGGATTTCACTGGAAATATATATTTTGGAGTTCCCGAATCCAAAAAGGCAGTTTTAGAAAATGATCCCGGTGTGAACAGCATAACTAGAAGTCGATTAAAAACTAAAATACGTATTTAAATTTAATATCTTTCAGACATATGACACGAAGATTTGGAAGACAATTTCTTCACCTTAAACATGGAGAATTTTTCAAAAATGTTGATTTTCACAAAAACGGCTCAAACGATTTTTATTAAAATGGCATATGTTCAAGATATTTTTCCGGCCAATGAAATGTATATTTTGAATATTCTGGCTATAGCCTATGTAGTCCTGTTTACTCTCCATGACTTTTGCGTAACTGCTAAACTTTAAGAGATGGATCAAATCTTACTAGGCAAAAAAGTTTTCCGAATGAATTTTTTTGTTGAATGAACAATTTTGAAGAAAGCCCGCGCTATTTTTGCGAGTTTTGCAATACCTAAGCTTTTCTCAAATGGAAGGTTGCTTTTATTCACTTTTTTATATCTTGGCCATGCAAAGAGAATGGAATTTCAAGGCCTTAAAAGATCTTACTTTTGCTGCAAGCCTTCTGTACCCCCATATTGTCATTGCATGTACAAGAAAATCAGCAATAAAGTAATTTATGCAAGTGATTATCTCAACTAACATGAAGAAGATGGAGAAATAAGAGTTTGTAAGAATAGTATAGGAGTACAGAGAATCATGTGTGTGCAACACAACTTTTCTTCATATTATATCACATAACACGTATGCAAACGGTTCATCTTCCACTGCAATTACATATTCATTATCCGGTGTTGAATTTTGAAGTACCTTTCCGTGCAATAGGATAGCAACGTTCACAGGATTGGTTGACTCAGTCTACTCATATTTGACGTCATTAAGCGAGCTTCGCTACCGAACACTGCAACGATATCTTACAGCTACGGCGCATTGAGACTGGTACGCGCACCTTCAGATGGGGCCAATGCCCCACATGTAGTTTTACAAATGAACGACGTTGATAACCATTCGAACATGTACAACATTATACAGGGTGTCCCAATTAAATCGCCCTGTTTTCACTTTAGTATTTCTGCCAAACTATTTGAGATATCGAAATGAACTAAATTTTACTAATACGTATGACTCATCAAGTTTGTATACAAAAATCAAGAAAGTCATATCACTTCCAAATGTGCCCCACCAGTCACACGAAGGATATGAAAATATGACAATACAGCGATTCAATTGGGACACCCTGTATTATAAACGCGTTTCCAAACGGTTTTAGCCATTCGAGCTGGGGTGCTTCCCTTTCTAGAATACCTGGCTAGCTAAGGTTCTTGATCTACAGACCTGTGTGCCTTGGGGAGTTGTTTTTAAACAAAGTATTTCTGATCATTTCACTGTTTTGTGGTGTTCATCTCTCTACTTTTTGTTTTATTAACGTATTTTTTAAAACATTTCATGTGACAAGTGGACCACTAAATTTGATCTTGATCTGGTATTATTATTATTTTTAATACATTTTAAGCGGAATGCGCTGGACATTTAAACGGTTAGTTGTTCTGATTTATCACATTTTACTTCTGGGTCATGTAAAGACGTTGCTAAGTTTGTTAGGTAATGTATGGGCTTTTAACGTGCTTCCAAATTGTGATTATGGGCAATTGAATTAATGGTTGCGTGTGCTACTACTGCGTGATGGACATTTCGAGAGCACTTCTTGTGTGGTAAGATACGAAAAGGGACAGTAGGTGTATGTTGAGAAACCATTTTGTACCAGCTTATCCCACCTGAATGGTAAATTCATATGGAGTATTTCTAGATCGAACATTCCAGTAAAAGCAAGAGAAGAACAAAGGACTGTACAAGAGCCATCAAGAACAGTTTGTAATATAACTGATTTAAGGGGAGGCGAACTTTCAAGTTTAGCGTCTCTATTTACTTTTACAAAAGGCTAAGGTATTAGACTTTGATATTTTAGGCAACATAATACAAACCGCTGTGAACACTTGAAGGGGAAGTTTATGGATATTAAAATTGTTTCTTTTTAATTAAAATTACATTTTTCATAAAAGTTTTTCCATGTTTTGATTATAATTGAATTAAAACCCAATAATTTAGAAAATTCTGTTTAAAACAATCTTCCATATGTTAATAATAACTGATAAACGTCTTATGCCGCCATATTTAATAGTTTCTGAGAAAAGGCCATACGTTGAAAAAATTGAATTTTCGGAAAGCTTGGCCCAAAGAAAATGTTTCACTGCTAGTAAGTTCCTGGACTACAAGATGGTTTATCTGCATCCTCCTGCATCTCATAAAATATTTTCTGAAATATTGGATATGGGTTTTGCATGAACTTTTCATTGATATGTAACATGTGAACTATTCAGTTTTGCATACGAAATCAACATACTCAGAAGGACGACGCCCAAAAATTAGTTGCAAAGTACCTACACTACATTTTTTAATATTTTAGGATATTCATAAGACACCTCTTCTTTGTTATATATCAAAATGCCAGGAAAGTTTAGACCAGCAGGTATGATTTTTCGTTTTTAGTACCGGCTCCTCTTAACCAATTACTGTGCATATTCGTTCCTTCTAAAGATATATCAATAGTTCTGTCTTAACCGGGGACACTTACTTAACAGGTAAACATTGTTAAGACATTTCTAGTGTGCGGCTTTTGTTTTTTGTGGTTTCGTTGTTTTGTTTGATTTTTTAATATCCTGTAACTTTGAAATTTACCGAACGTAAAAAAAAAAAAAAAAAAAAAAAAAAAAATAATAATAATGCACAATGCACCACTGTGAAACACATAATACAAGATACCTCTGCTGGGTATTTGAGTTAGGGTAGTATTAAAGTAGGTCGTCTCCTTAGTGCAATGTAGTGCAGCTATTTACCCAACAAGTGATCCGGGTTTGAGTACCAGCATTGCTATGGTACTATGGTCACGCTGGTAGACCTGGTCGGGGTACGCCCTTAGTTCCTGAAGTCCCTGGAGGGCCAGTTGAGAAGCTACTTGTGGGAAAGGTAGCGGCTCCAGGTAGCAAAGACCTCATTCACCAGCTGGGAGGGACTCGGTCTGCTGACCATATCCCAGCCTTCAATAACTGCACCCCAATGCGGCTTGTTGAAAGGTGGGGTCGCAGCTGTCGGGCCGAGGACTTGGCCGGGATCGTGTTACTGCCAGCGCAGGGTTTATCTTTTAGTTACATCATCATCATCATCATCATCATCATCATCATCATCATCGTCGTCGTCATCATTATCATCATCAAGATGTAAACCATTATGATTACTTCATACTACTTGGTTTGTGCACCTTTTCCTCGGGCGTCCCATATCCCGTTTGCCTCTTGGTTTGTAGTTGAGAATCACTATAGGTGTACGTGAGTCTTCCATTCTCTCTACATGCTCTCTCTGATTTGTTTTGTATTTTTCAACCTCATCTGATAAACTAAATATTCCCAGTTCTTTTCTTGCATCTTCATTTCGTTTTCTATCCATCAAACTGTATCCCACTGAGCCGCTGTCACTTTTTGGGACTGAGCTTTCACTCCTGTACACCAATGCTGGGACAGCCATAACTATGTAAAATTTTAAAGTAGTCTGTTTACTAACATTCTTAAAACATATTTTAATTGTGCCGCACAGATACTGGAATTTGTATAGTTTCTTATCAACATATTCATCTTGCATATAGGAGATACTACGGTCAAGGTATTGAAACATTGCGACATTCTTTGCTTTGGAATGCCACGATCTTAGTTTTGTTAGTTGATATCTTGATTTCTTTTAATTCATTATCAACACTTCGGGGATTAGCAGATCTTTTTTAGTTTTGTTACATAATGAATGAAAACTGTCTGAAAAGCGTGCAGTATTCTGTACGTTTCTTGTGAAGGGGGTGATTAGTCTTCCTGGATACACTGTAGGTCCGGCTAGCTCAGATACTGTACAACCATTTACTGACTCCATCTCAGGACATAGGGTTGGCACAATAACTTTATCTTACTGTGATACAAGAAGCTTACGAAGCTTCACCATGTTAGTAATGTCAGGTATTGCGAATTATAGAAAACTATTGTAATTTTATAATCTGAAGATTTCATGAAGACAGTGAATGCCAACTTTGTGGCCTCCATATCACTAGTAACATTTACGAGAGTATCCAACCCGTTAAAAAGATCTGCATTGTGCATACATACTGTTCACCCTTTCATGAGCAATTCTTACACACGCTTATTCTTCATTCTAATTAACTTTCAACAAGATAACATGTATAGAAATTAAGTGATAATAAAATATTTTAAAAACTGGTCGCCATGTGATTCCTTTGAAATTCCATTAGCTTTGAATGAAAGAGAGAGAGAGGGGGGGGGGTGTTATGTATCCCATTTGAGAAAATTATATTTATTTCAAAAGGCAAAACAATAAAAAAGAATACCTCGGAAATTGTTCATGGCAACCCTCCCCCAAGAAGCAGACAAATTGAGCGTTTTAATCATATCTACATTTTTGCGTAATACGATTTTGTCAATCTCTTACAGCTTACCAATTACACAAAAGTCATTCAGAATGAAGAGTAGTTCAGAGGCTATTCACAGGAAATTCAATATGACCATTTGATATTTTGTGCAAATATTGCTCAAATATTTTGAGAAAATTAAAACTTTTGAAAAATGTTCCATTTAAAAGGGTATTTTGGGGTGAGGGGTTTTCTTGAAAATATTTTCATGTCGCATGCGGATGCTGACATATATTTAACTGACTTACCATATTTGAACACGAATAGACAGATGCACACACACACACACACACACATGCACGCGGACAAACACATACACACACTCACACATTCACGCGAACACACACCTTGTTCCAATAATTTGTTTTCTTTTTAGATTCAGGCAGTCACAAACCATGTATTTCCGGTAAAATATCGGTGTGGAGATTTTGTGTGCAATATAATGCTTATTGTAATTACACAGTAGAGCAAGTAAAAATATAAATGAAAGGAGTAACCCAGAGATCGGTAGTCTCCTTGTCGCGATGGTAGAGTTTCTACTTACCGGTTCATCTCGCGTGAGGATTTTCTTCGGTTGTGAGGCCCGGTCAGAGGTGTAGTCAGCCTTGTTAGGCCGCTGAGGGGCCAATTGAGAAGCTACTTGATTGAAAAGTAGCTGCCCCAAGATTGTATATCCGACTGAGAGGGACTACGTCCCACTCACCTGTACTGCATCCCATTGACGACTACTGTGGTGGGCAGGGGATGCAGCGCTCTAGCGGAAGGCGTTGGCCCAGAAGGTGCTGTTGCGCCGCAGGGTTACTTAGTTTTTAACCCAGAGTCGGACTTAAAAGTTTATAATAAGCAATTTAATAAAGAAAATATGAGATGCATTTCTTTAGCAGATGCCCAAGTCTTGAGCATTACTTCAAACTATAATCTATTATAAAGTGTTACCAGAAATAGAGTGAATTATGTTTATCCGAACTTCGGTCTACTAAAGGCTGCCTGTCTCACCTATTAATTCTGTGTGTCTCTCACTCTCTATCTCCATCTCTGTCATCCAGTGTCTCTCTCCCTTCCGTTCTCTCTCGTTCTCTCCTCCATGCACAAATTTAAATTTCAGTTGATTTCTATGAAACTGTTGGACACTCATCTCTCGTCCTTGGTGCTAATGTAGATCTCGTACGGTTGTTTGTGTAGAAATTTGGTCCTTATCAGGTAACTTAATTGGTTTTCCGAATTTACCTGATAAAAGTTCATATTAAAATTGAAAATATGAAGTACTGACATGCACTGTTCCTATGTTTGTAAACCATTGCTACCAACCAGATTAGAACTGTGCAGAACTTTCTGGCAAACAGAAACTGGCGAAGAATATGAGGTTGGACCACAGGTTACGCGTTGTTTCATGATTCAGGAGTGAGAAATGATTACAAAAATTGCTTGCGTATTACATGTTTAACAAAATATTAATATGAATTACTTTATAGTGGGTAATTTGTAACAAGTTCATTATATATTTGAACTTTATTTGTTAAACGGTTGTAATAAAGCCCCGAAATTGAACTGATTCGCTAATACAAGAGTATTTTGTGAAATTATCTGCTGAAAAGAATAGGGAGATGTAACAGTAATAAAGAGATATGCAAAAACGATTGTTTTACTTCTGTATATTAGTTCTAATGTTGCAACAAACGCTATCGTAAATAAAATCTTTTAGTCTCACTAGAAGTTCTGAATTTTGCGCTCTCGCACTGGTTACTCGAAATTATTCTGCATGATTAATTTTCGCGTTGCGGTTTTCAAGACAGAGCCACATGTAAATACCTGTTGAGACACGCGGTTGAAGAATAAGGACATTCATTTGGTTAGCTGTCATAACTGAAGTAGTTATTTATAGCTCGCTTCATTGTTTTCGAAGTAATAAACAATGCATACATAATGCATAACCCTGCAACAGCTGTCGCAGTGGACTAATGCAGGTATCAGAGGAGATTTGGATCGATGTTGAGTCTGCACTACGTGCCTTGGACTATCACGGGGTTTTCCCGCCATACTTGAGCAATGGACTTCCATTACCAAAACAGAGACATCCTGAATATGCTATTCCGTTTACTTGAGGTTTATTCGCTACAACACAGTTGTCTCTCTAGAAGTCATTTGCATTTGTTACTTTTATAAAGATAATTGAAAGAACAGATAAAGGTAGCCGTTTCTTTCAAGCTAAATCAATAAGATGGATATTTAAGATTTTGAAGCTAAACGTAAAGACCCGTGAAATTAAAAACATTTATAGGAATGGAGGGGTGTGCTTTATATTCCGAAGTAGTGGTGGATTAATGCATTGAAAAGTACTCGAAAGCAGCCAACGCTTTGTACACTGTCGCTGAAAAATCATAACCTCAATACTTCCTTTATCTCCCAGACAGTAGGTAAGAAGTACTATTCCACCATAAATTCTATGTCGCGTATTCACCAACACTGTATTTCTGTGGCACCCTGGGTCCAAAATCAGTACTTTAGGGAAGGTACCGTTTGTGTCAGTGAGCAGAATAACACTAAAAGGAAAATTTTGATGGATACTAAAGTTGATATTAAAGTTCAATATCTTCCCAAAATGCAAGAGGAAGATTTAAGAAAATTGCCTACCCCAAGCACATGGAAAATGTTTTGGCACTGTTTATCTTCTCAAAATTCTTTCTAAGGAATTCTATTAAACTACCACATGTTTAAAATATTTATATGACAAAACAATCTGATGTGTTACACTCACATTACTCTCTCTACTCCTATACTAAGAATTCTTACAAACTCGTATTCCTCTATCTTCTTCATGCCAATCGAGATAAATATTTGCAGAAATTATCTTATCGATAATTTTCTTGTAGGTGCAAGGGGAACATGTGAGTAGAACAGGGTTTGAGCGAGTCTTTTAAAACTGGTCACTAAATGAAGGCCTTGAAATCCTGTTCTCTTTTCACAGCCAAGAGATAAAAGAGTGAATAACGACTTAAGTGTTGAAAAGCTGACACAAATAACAAGGAATATCTGCCAAAAATGATCTTAACATAGCTTGTTTGTTTTAACGAGATATACATTTTTGTGCAGTAAGAATTGGTTACCAGTTTAGCAGTTAAGCAAGAGTCATCAAGAGTAAACAGGACTACTTTACAGCCAGAAAATCCAAGCATTCAATTTGGGATAAAAATATCTCAAATATCTCAAACAACGTTTTAATCAAAATCGTTAGAGCCATTTTTGAGAAAATTAAAATTTTCGAGAAAAGTCTCCATGTAAACAGTAGTTTGGGGTAGCGGAATTTTCTTCAGAACCTTCGTGTCGCATCCCTGAACGATATTAAACTTAAATACCAACTTTGGTTTTCAACCAACATATTGTTCTTGAGTTACGCTGTTTGCAGGTGGACACACGTAGTCTCTCTCTGTCTCTCACACACACTCACTCACGCACGCACACACACACGCGCGCGCGCGCGCACACACACACACACACAGGCGCGTGCGCAGACCTTATTATAAAACTGCTTTTCATTCAGACTGCCTCAAAACATTTATTTCCGGTGAAATCTCGACGTCTAACTTTGTGTCAAATGCAATACTTCTCCTACTGACTACACGTAGTAGAGAAAGGTTATATAATAAACTATTGCAATAATAACTATTGCTGGATATATAGCAATAGTTCGTTTATAAGAACTGTATACTTTTGTACAACAGATAATGAATTAGAGACAGACAAAAACACACTGTGCAAGAAATAGATATCTTTCAAGCAGTGCTTTATTTCAATTATTTTTTGTGGTAGATATCAGTCATTTCTTAGATATGGATTTATAATAGAATTTTTCATCACTTTGAAACTTACAGTGTGGTCACTATTCAGCGTTTTGTGGCGAGGCATGCTAAGAGTATGGAACTGCAAGTTCAGCGTCACGTAGTGACTGACTTCTAAACACCTGACTGCCCCTTTATATTTCTACTATATACCCTTTTTACCTACAGGCTTCTCGATTGGTATGAAGTAGATTTAAAAATAAAGCTTCTATATGAAACGTTGTAGAAGATATAAGATGTTAAAGTATTAATGGAGATATTTGCATCGGTAACTAAGCACAGTGTAATGAACAACATTACTTTAATATTTGCTTAATTTACGAACTTATACAGTTTAGCTATTAAAAGTAGTATATTTTCAGGTCGGATAGTACCCATGAATATGTGTAGCACAGAAAGGAAGATGGTCTCCTGATAACGAACGGTGTACCGGAACCGAGTTACAGCGCTCTCTGCAAGGTCAATGACCTCAGGCTACCTAAGCCAGACGCATTGAGGTGTGAAATAAAACGGACAGGCGCTGTTTATTTTGTGGCGCCGTTACGCCATGCAAAATCATCAGGTAGTAAGTTTTGTGATTGGTTGATGGAAGTACGATGAAGAGAAAGAAAAACAACTAACACACCGAATTGGGTAATAATAAGGTACCGATTATCAAAATATCTGCGCTTATACTACCAACAGTTTGTACATAGGCTGGCCTCATATCACAGTTGGTAGATTGCCTGCCTGCTGCGTAAGCCGTCCCGGGTTCGATTTCCGGCTGGAGGATGGTAATATTTATTTAACTAGGATTATATTCCATCCTCCCTAGTGTGTGGATGGGGGTGTGGATCCTTGTGTGAAATAAATGTAAAAAATCTAAAGTAATAGAATGCCAAAGATCAAAACCACCGTTATGCGAAAGAACACCATTGCTGTTGAGCAATTGTTCTAAGCTGCCGATATGATCCTTCGATGCTAAAGGTGAAATATTAAAAAGGCTTGTATATAAAACGACAGTGACTAGAGAAGCTGAAAATATGACGAGATTAAACATAGAAGAGGTTAGTTGGAAGTTTTCATTCTTTACGTCTTCTGTTCACTCATTGGCTCAGCTTTGTGGTGGGGGTGAAGAACTGGGTACGTATTTTGGCGGAATGTAAAACATTAAATTTACTAAAATAAACCCTAAATTCAGCTAGAAGCGTTTCAGAATGTCAGGATCTACTGGCACAACTTCGGCACATTCCTGGCTAAAATACACGAAGTCAGATAACA
>CM060966.1:43659486-43701986 GCA_030765045.1 Tenodera sinensis | reverse complement strand
TATTATTATAACATTTAGTTTGCTATATTGAATGGTTCTGAGAAAACCGATCAATTGTATCTGAAAACGCCATTTACAGAAAAAGGCATTTAAAGCAAAAGCAGAAAAAATAAACTTTATATATGTGTTTGGTTTGAGCATACAGAATCTGACATACTTCAATAGTAGTGCCAATTTGTAGAGCAAAATGTCCCTTAAAAGAATTCTACTCCAAAGTTATAGGGATCTTTTTGTGCAGTGGTTCAGAATTCATCATATAAAAAGACAGATATAGTACAAAAGTTTAAAACTATATTTAAAATATAAATTTTGTGCTGACAGACATGAACTATATCAACTTAAACAGGAGATCCCAGTATTAAGATTGTTTAAAAACAATAAATGTAATTAGTATTTTGGAACCACTTTCACCATTAAGTCTCTGGTTAAAGCTTGAATCGCATGTTCTCACAATTTTAAATATGTAATGTTAAGGTCAAGAATAAATGCACATCCGGCCAGAATCCAGAATAAATTACAAATGAACCTTGCTACTATCATGATTAGAGTTATCTTCAAGGATGAAGCTGTATGGACCGACGAAAATTTAAAACAACCAAGATTTTTTAGGCTATTCGTATTATTCACGTAAATCGGGTTTAGGGTAAACTAAGGAGTGGGCTATCAAAGAACTAAAAATGAAGAGAGGTGAAAATTCAAAATTGTGCACTCCTTCTTGATAACTGATAACGATTTCCGGATAACTGCCTGGGTTGGTTTCACTTGAGTACCCTTTGTGAAGCTTAGAGTTCAAAGAAGTCTGCAATATAGTATAATTATGTGAGTATGTTTATCAATGTGCAAGTTTTGATTCACTAAGCCAAGATGTTTCTTGCAGATGACAGGAAATCAATCGAGTACCAATAAAATAAAACTATTTGCAATGAATTTTTTAACGTTTTTACTTTATGCTTTAAGGAAAATTATACAATTACTGAGAATATCATCATATATTACGAACATGCTATGATGGCCAAAATTCGACAATAATTGGGATCTTATGGCACGGATAACACAGGTAACTAGGTACAAAAATGCAGATACTGATTAAGAACACCGCAATGAATCCATTAATATTCCACGGCATTGTCATTTTCGATGAAGGTTCTGTAACATTTTGGCAGTGGAGAGTGCGTAATCAGGTTCTAATGAGCAAATGCTTATAATATGACAGTTAACCTTTGGAGTTTATCGTACAGGCCATCTCTGTAATCAATAAAGGAGATCCAAGGTTAAATAGAAGACTTTGGTGTTTCCTTACAGTTTAGATGTCGTGTCAAACTCGTGCTTAGAGAAAGAAGCACAAAAAGTCTGGCACCGACGGCGGCATAAGGCTTTTTTTAAATTTAAAACTCAAAATACTAATTTAGTATTAATTTCGGCTACTAACATAAGTTTTTTATAGCTAACCTGTACACAGTCTTTACATTCATTGTTGAAACACTAAATAGTGACTTACACGTGCTACAAGTTTAAAGCGTAAATATGCATTTAAAAATACTTTCGCTTTTACTTGTATTATGTATAACCATTAACTCTTTTAGAAGCACTGAATCATGTCGTCATGTCACTCACCTTTTTCATACTTATTTGAAAGTGTAAATTAAATAATATTAATCTTGAGTTATTTATCTTGAGTAATAAAATGTTTCTTGCAGCTGCATTTTATTTTCCAATAAACTTATTTTTAAGTTAATGAGGATTTGAAGAGACGAAGGAGCTGAAAGGTTGGTTATTATTAAACCAAACGTATTTAGTTCTTGGAAAAAAGTGCAGAGACTGGCTTTTTTTTTTTTTTTTTTTTTTTTTTTTTTTTTTTTTTTTTTTTTTTTTTAATTTTCAATGTTATAAGCTTAGATCAGAAAACAAAAATTTTATTGGAGAAGAGAAATTTGTAATTCACTTAAATTGAGCAAAAGGTATGTTATTAATTTGTTGGATGTTGGCAGCCACGCTAGTTAATTATTTTATCTTCATCTACTGTATTGATGACTGTAGAAAAAGAATTAACATTGTTCTCTCGAAACTCAGGAGCACTTTAACTGTTGTGAACAGGGTTACATTCAATAACTGCACACCTTGAAGTGCAATTAATACATGCATTAAAGCTTCAAGCATGAAGAAGGGGCTGGTATTCACTGCCAAATGACAACTGTGTTATTGAAAAACAGTTTTCCCAAGGAATTAAAACAAATGTGCCACTTTATGTATTTGGCACGTGGATTTACATCGGATCCAATGCAGTTCTGTTTTCATACAAAATTGGTAAAGCTGCAAATTTATAAAAGGTTTTCGTCTAAATACTATAACAAAATGACAAAACTCCAGTACAGTTACTTTTTCTAATACTTTATTTTTCTCCAAAACATTTTGCACAAATACACAGTTCTCTTTTGGTCGTTAACTCAGTTTTCAGTACTTCTTGATACTATAACTCACAGCTGTTTCCCTCTTGCATTCTTAACACACAATTTTCTGTCATTCTTCATAACTTGGTCGATATGATCACTCAACACTTATTAAATGCTTCGCTATCTTCGCCGATTCTCTCACGACGTCCGTACACATGTGGCCGACACACACATACACACACACACACACACACACACACACACACACACACACAACTGACTCACTCCCAACTGTTGTTGCCTTGGCTTTTTACACGGACCTTTCTGGAACTTCTACAAAGATGCCGGCCGCCGGACACTTCTGGAATAATTTCGAAAACCTTTGAGGTGCGTCGCTCACTGTTGTCGCGTGTTCACAAACAGTCGCGCGAGGTAGTCTGATCATGAGCATCTTTGATGGACGTACCGCCTGAGGTGTCAGGCACCTCGGCCCTAGCCTTTGTTGTGTTGCCCTGCCGCCAGCCGGAGTCACAATACTGTTGATGCTTTCCTATTGATACTTTGTCTTAGGATACAAATATCAAATTCCCGACTATTTTAATCCTTTAGTTTGCAATATTCAATTGAATTGTAATGCATTTATGAACTTAAAACGTTCCAAACCTTCCTAGGAATTAACCGAAATGGGTTATTTTTTTCTGGTGAAAAATAATGTAAAAGCTATCACTTCAACCGTATTGGATGCTGCACAAACTCTAGTAGCCTGCCCATATTTTCTGACTATCTCTTGTTGTTCGAAACTGAATGTTCATGACAGTTTCGCTGGAGTTCATATTGGGTGACGACAAAACAAATGTCCTCGTACAAGCACACCACAGCCAAAACGAGACGGGATCCTTACAATCAGAGCAGGGCGTCTCATCTGAGTGTGAACACCCATCCATCTGATGTGGTGGGCCAGAGAGAAAGCCCATGAAAGACTCCATCAATCTCCATCTCGCAGCAGTGGAGTACGACATCGGAAGTGCAGATGGGATGGGGAGCCGGAATAACAACATTCAGCTCACATAGCAACTGCGCAGCTGTAGAAATCGGAGCAAACCACTCTGTACCCATACGTCTCTACTCTCGTTTGTCCTTTAAATTGTGACAGTTATGTTGCATTTAAGATAACTGAATGGCTATTGAATTTGCGTGCGCGCACAAATAACATTTCAAAATATGAGGTAATATAAATGAAGTTTGTAACTAAGCGTTACGTGTGGAATTAAAATTCAAAACAAAAGTGAAACCCAAGTTACAGCAAGGGTTGAGTATAGTTACCTTTTATTTTTTATAACATGCGTACACAACATTTGATACTGAACTGCAAAAGAATGTTAGAAGAGAAGATACTTCAATGAATTCCATAGCTGGAATCTAACCATTAACTTTAGCATTCATTTTATCTAAGTGGTTTCTCTAGATTTCTAATTAAAATAACTGAAATAAACCAAACGTTGTTATAGTTAAAAAGATAATCTCCAAAGTCTTGTGAGGTAGAAAGGGAAAATAGGTAATAAAATGCAGCATTACTATTTTCTGTTGCGTTACCTTCCAGTTAATAAGCTTAGAATCATTATATAGAAAATCGAATGCGCATACTTAAGTGTCTCTGAATTAAGTCGAAGCCATTTAAATTCTTTACGAAATTACTGAAATTAGGAAAACTTCACGATATTGTAACAAAATGACAATTTGACAAATCCTACTCCTGGTACCACTGTGACAAAACGACTAAATCCACTTACTTTGATGTCACTTTCTTCTTCTTCAAAACCTTAGCACAAATACACAGTTCCCTTTTGCTGACGTTAACACAGTCTTTAGCCTTCCATGATATTTTACTCACAACTGTTTTCTTCTCGTAACCTTGATTCAAACCTTTCACTGTCTTTCTTCTCTTTCTCTGTCACTCAAACACTAACACTGATGATATAATCACTATAACTGCTTCGGTATCTTCCTTCACGACGCGACAACACGCGCAGCTGACACACACACACACACACACACACACACACACACACACACACACACACACACATACATACATACATACATACATACATACACACATACACTCACTCAACCTAAGAACCAAATTACTCACTCCCGCCACCTCGCCTCCTTATATAGCGGGGATGACGTAACACTTATTTTTCGAACCTCTACAAATACACCGGCCACCTGCACTTCTCGAATGGTCTGAAAAATCCCTTTTGGTTCTGTCGCTCTGATTGTTGTCACGTGTTCACAACAAGCAAGCAAGCAAGCAAGGGAGCCTGACTTTGAGCGCCCTTGATACGCGGCTACCATTGGGGTGGGGCAGACGAGCTCCGACCGTCCTTTGTTGTGCGCCACGACCGCCATTACAATTAGATAAAACCTAAGAGTTGGTACACTGTGGATGTAACATTAACTAGAGGCGGAATATTTCGGTTGTGCCTGTAAATATCACACATTTTAAGCAGCCCATTCCGTTATGTGTTAGATTTGATACTATCGATTTATGTACATCCTCAGCAACTTCCAACCCATTCAATCACCTATGTAGACAAAATGAATGTATCGCTGTAATACTATCTATTTGTGAACATTTCCATGCATTTTTAACACAAAATAAATGTGCATAGAATAGTTTGTTTATAAATAATATGTGTATGAAAATAACTATGCCAATGAAAATCCGGCAACTACAAGGTCTCAAATATGTACGCGTTTTTTTTTTTTTTTTTTTTTTTTTTTCCTTTCGTTGTGATGCAAATTACAACAGCCTAAGTGCCGAAATGCCTAATCATTTAGTACAATAATAATTTAATATTCCTTCTCAAATATAACACTAAAAGATATAATAAGCTGGCGCTAAAACGGTATATGTTGTAAACCTACTCATGTTCTCGATAGCTGTATTATATTCTTTATACATTTCATTATTAAATTAGCATCATACATAGAGTTGTTTCACTAGTGAAGTTCCGAATTTCGTGAATAGGAGATTTTAAGTAAGAGGAGCTGAAAAGTATTACCGAGTTTACTAATTAGCAGATAATACTGTTTGTTTATTGGTCCACAGTTTATTCTACAACAATACACCACAATTGAATGTTTGGTACTTTTATTTTCACCAGTCCACTCAGGGTCACTTCTTCACCGCCTTCCAATCGTTCCCTCCCCCACTCCTCTCAGTGAGTGAGCAATAGAGAAGGGACAGCGTTGGAACTATAGAAAGGGAATACAGTGGGAATACAGGTGCGTGACCTTGAGTGGACTGGCCAGAGTGAAACTGCAATAATTAAAATAACTGAAATAAACCAAACGTTGTTATAGTTAAAAAGATAATCTCCAAAGTCTTGTGAGATAGAAAGGGAAAATAGGTAATAAAATGCAGCATTACTATTTTCTGTTGCGTTACCTTCCAGTTACTTTCTCTCGCAAGTTCTAGAGGCACATTCAAAAAACAAGATATCTGAAAGGACCCCACATCTCTGTGTCTTATTTCTACGTGCGTGAGTGGATGAGATTTATCTATCTTACGTACTTCATTGACTGTGTGATAACCTCGGGAGACACGTATAGCTTCTGAAAAAGGTGCAATTACTTTAGCATTACTTCCTACTGCTGATTATAACTATACTAATAAGCAAGAAGAAAACATTGTATGGGCAGCGACACCCTGGATTAAACAATCAAATTTGGAAGAACGAAAGGAAGTACTCCGGGACTTTTTCTGCAGAAGCTATACTACTTCTTCAAACTTGAAGTCTGTAATTCACCACCGCTGGCATCAATCGCAGCAATTAATTAATTAATAATAATAACAATAATAACAGTAATAATAACAATTATAACAATAAAAATAACACTAATAGCTTTTAGGAATGAAAAATATTCAAAATATATTCAGTTCCTTTAATTTTGTACATCTCCGCATATATTTCTACAATGGTTTCGTTTCATTACTCTCTTGGCCAACTGACAATCGATATCCTACACTAAAAGTATAAATACAACGACTTAAAGCTCTTTTATATCATTCAATGTATTATAAATGCGCCATCGCATTATAAAATCGTAAACTTGTACGAGAATGGGGAAAGCAACTCTTTAATTAGGTTTAGAATTAGCAACATCCGAGTATTTGCATTCCAAAAGCAGTTGAGTTCAAGGCACAGCAAATGGCCTCTTACAGTAGAAGCGGCTGCTCGCACTGTTCTCATTCTGCGCTTCCCGGATAAATTGCAGGTTACATTTCACGGATCCCAAGAGTAATTGTACCTTTTGTCCATGGAATCTGTTGCTCTTTTGTAGGGCCAGCGCTTTGTTTTCTCTTCACTTGTATTCAAATGTTGCCACTAGATTTGTTTGTGTACTTAACGGACAAACTGGGATGGTCTGCGCCTCTACTTGTGGAAACGAATCCCATTTAATAAACAGGGATATATAGCAAAAGCTAATATACACAGAACCTTTAGTTAGATTACCATGAGACACTTGAGAGGATCAGACTAGCTTTACTGCACCCAGAGCTCTGATTCCACATGCCATGTGTAACTTCTGGTGCAATGAGGTCAACTGGGTGTACCGCAATATCATGAAGTGAAAGCTCCCTCTTGCTAACACATTTTATGTAGACAGGGTGGGAGTGAATAAGTGCAAATAATTTTATATATAGTATAGAACAATCCGTATAACATATATGTGTATCTCGGTTTGTACGCTTGCTAATATCAATGTCGCAAATGGTTAACAAAGTTAAGGGTACCATGGTTTTTGAACGGACCTGCATTGTGTGTTTTCGTTTACATCAAGCACAAGGCCGGCCGTCATTCAAGCGACTTACAGCGAAGGAATAAGACCCGATAATCAGCAGCAGACTGTCGTTCAGAAAGTATAGAGTATGAATTGTTTTACGTAGGTATACTGAATTAGCAGACATTCATTTAGTTTACGGTGCTGCTGGGGAATCTGCCAATGCTGCGAGGGACTTGTATCGGCAACGATTTCGAAATCGTCGTTTTTCTAACAGATGAACGTTCACTGCAGTGCATCAAAGACTCTGTGATACAGGTTCTCTCCGTCCCCGTTATGAAGGTAGAGGACTAACTCGTAATGCTGAAGCACTATGGCGTGAAGATGAAATCTTACGTATTGTAGAAGAGAGGCCTAGTGTGAGTGCAAGGCACTTGACAAGGGACGTAGGTACAAGTTGTTGCAGTGTTCGCCATAAATTGCATGAACATCTGTTGTATCTGTACCAAAGGGTCCAATCATCTGCAAGAAGCAGATTACCCAAGAAGAGCGGAGTTCTGTAACTGGTTCTTACAGCAATGTAAACATGGTGCGCAGTTTCCTCGGAACATAATGGTTGCAGACGAGGCAATGTTTACCCGTGATGGCATGTTTAATTTCCACAATGTTCATATCTGGGCGGAAGAGAATCCGCATGCCTTTCGCCGTGGAAATTTTCAGCAGAGATTCGCAGTAAATCTTTGGGCCGGGATCTTTGGTGATCATTTACTGCGGCCAATGGAATTGCCTAGAACGCTAAAAGGTGTTCATTAGTTACAGCAAACAAAACTACCGTAAATTCTCGAGGAGGAGCCACTGCATACACGTGAACAAATGTGATTCATGCACGACGGTGCACCTCCCCATATCAGCAGACAAGTCCACCAATTTCTACATCGATGGGTTGGTCGATAAGGTCCTGTGTGTTGGCCACCAAGATCCCCCGATTTGAATCCTTTGGACTTTTATTTCTGATGGCATCTCAAGGACCTAGTTTACGGAGTCAAAATTAATGATGAAGCGTCTCTAGTCAGCGAATCTGGGACACATTGGTAAGTTTGAGAGCTGACGCTGATGTGTGGGAAAGGATGCAACAATCATGGCGACGACGCATGAAAGCTTGTTTCTTCACCGTTGTAAGAACAATTTAAGGTTCTTTGTAGTTTAAGGAACCGGAGAACAAATGCATGTCTATTGGTGTTAACGGTGTTGTGTTTAATGCAAATAAAATAAATTTAAATAAATCACGGTCGGCCACGGCAACGGGCAGAGCGAGGCCAGCAGTGTGATCTCTTACGTAATAAGACGTCTATCAAAGAGAATACTAGCCATCCTGAAAATATCACAACATTTTCCCTACGAGCGTCAGTATCAGAAATAGAGGAAAAAGTGGACATTATAGGTTCATCATATTGCCCTAAAACGCTGATACAAGTATTTGCACTTATTCACCTCCCATTCTGTATATTCCCACAAATTCAACTTTATTTACTGAAACAAGGCACCATCTATGGAACCCCTAACAGTAAACACACCATCTCCTAAAGCATACTTTCGATACAGTTGGTGTAAAAGAAATACTTCCGTAATCAAAGAAAACTAAATATGCACGTATGTATGTTATACCGGGTGGAAGGTCATACGTTAACTAGGGATTCTACAAGATGAGTAACAAATATATCCAATATGATTATTGTCAATGAAGAACTGTTTCGCTGGAAAAAAGTAATTTGTATAAAATATTTGCAGCCATCTAGCTTCTTGCTAGAGCATTCTAGAACTCTCTCAAACACTCCAGCGATTATACAGGATGTTAAGGATATAAGTGCAGATAATTTGGCAATTGGCATCTTAATATGTATCCACTTTGGTGTGTTAGTTGTGTTTCCTATTCGTATAACAGGTTTTCCGCAGACTAATCCTTACATTTATTACCGGATTATTATTTTTTTTTCATAGACATAACTGCACCGCGAAATCAACAACACCGGTTGTGTAGACTATTCGCTTTGCTTCACACCCCAATGGTGACCTACTGACCTCGATATTGAGGGGTTATTGGCCTTGTAGAAAGCACTGGAACTCAGTTCCGGTACACCATTCGTTATCATGAAACCGGCCCACTCTGTGTCATCCCTTCTGTCCTACGCCTATTTAGAGTACTAACCAACCTTAAAACACACTACTTTTAATAAGTGAAAGTATAAGTTCGCAAATGAAGTCAATTTTGATCCATTACCAGTGAAATATCTGCACTTATACCTCTAACACCGTGTATGAGCAAGCGTGCTTGTGAATAAGCCAGAGAGTTAGTGAGCGCTGCTTATTCGACATCTAGGGAGTAAGACGATGACTACTGCTGGGCAAGGTCAGGCCTGCAACTGGTCGAAATGCGCGCTCTCTTTGCTGAATATCCTTCAGCGACTATGTAGTAGTGCCAGTGGTGTTAGCATGTAAGCAATTTATTCCCTGCCATTTCAGGAAATGTGTATCATAAGCGGCTACCGCATTCGGAAGGTCGCGGGTTCGATCCCGTGGCCAACCTTCCTGCCCCATGGTTTTTTTCCGAAGTTTTCCGCCGGTTGTCAGTGGTATGCTTGGAAGGGATTTCCATATTCTCCAAATGTTCTGTCCTTCCATTTCGTTACATTAATAATTTTATATCACCCTTCATCCCGTAAGGTGATTTTTCAGGGTTGAAGGCGTTGGTGAGCTTCGCGGCAGTAGCACGGCAGGGGAACACATCGTTCTGGAACTCAGGTTACCCGGGTTGGTAGGTCAGCTACTGGTCCCCCCCCAGCGCCCATGGGATGGTACAAGCCCGACGGGGGTGGGGGTGGGGGAGTGGTGCTAAACCAGCCTCCGTAGGGGTGTTTCTTACTGGGAACCCTGCTACCTGCTCTGTTGTGGCAACGTTCCGGCTGCTCTTAGGATCCATTCCCGTCATCCATCCTCCGGGGGTGCCCGTCAGGAGCATTGGCACAAAAGATCATCTTTCAGTCAAGGTACTAAGTCACTCTTCGCAAATTGTCATTAAGTCATACACAGCTAAAACACACTTGTTTAAATTTAAATGAAACTCAAGAAGAAAATTAAAGTTTCCCAGATGTTTACTTATCTATTTAATGCAAAAATCAAGAAACTGCCACAATATAGACTGAAAAGCATACACACCCACATTACCCAAAGTTACAAATAAAACGTTATAAAAGCAGGTAAATACTCTTATGAATCATTATTTAATAAACAAATGAGCATCGGTTATTTATGTAACGCTTCTCTTTTCTATTCTTCTTTGAACGTTAAAAAATTAAGGGAGTTAACATATTTACCATTGTCACGTGACATCAAGCTGGCGGGCATAACTTAATATTTTTGTAATCAGTTATCTAAAGCTGTAATGTATCTTAAACATTAATAAATATTCCTATACAAGAAAAATAATAAACTGTAGTAAAACGACGTGGAAAATCATGAAGATATAAAGAGACCACAGATTACCTGCTATTCTACAGCTTATTTAAACTATTGTTCCCTGACAAAATTATTACGCGCCAAAATACCTCCTTTCTAATGAAATAACTGTCCATAGAGGAAACCTGTACTACAACTTTTCATTTGTTTCTGCGTATAAATCACATCCCTATAGGATAACATTTATGTATCATTCCATTCAGCTAATAGTCTTATGGTTTTTTTTTTTTTTTTTTTTTTTTTTTTTCCCCTTGGTCGAAACGAAAGTATTTCTCCGGGTAGACAATTTGGTAAATTTGAACAATTATATTTTGAATAACGGAAAAAAAAATCAGAGAAAAACACAGAAAATAAGCGATGACCTAAAAAGAGTTATCACTATCTACAAGCATCTTTAAGGCTGTAGTTAAATTATTTATAGCCCTTAACATTTAAGAAAGTCGTCTTTCTTATGACTATAGAGTATTTAATAAGTGCTATACTGGCCCATAAGAAAAATGTGCAATCTTGTAACTGAAAGGAATAGAATAAAAAGGTCAAGTTTCAGTGTAAAGCAGCGAAGTAGAACAGGTTCACAGTCAGCAAAGTCATCCGATCACCGTGATCACCACACATTGCATTCCAGGACCGAACGTTACTCTTGGTTATTACCCCAAGAGACGAATGTTTTCTCACTTCACCGCAAGATGTCACTTTGATCGTAATCGGAATCTTCTAGCCTACGAATCGTCCCTTTCGCCAACCTTAAATATTGTAAACCACAGGACATTTTGAGTGCATCCAACTCGGTGACACTGGAGATAACGGAGATATATACAGAAACTACAAACACAATGCGAGTTTGTGTAGTAAGAAAGCTTGCTTAGATGTAGATTTTACTTCAGTTTAATTTCACGTTCATTCTTTTTTCCCCCTCTCTCTACTTAAGCCAAGTTGGGTTTCAAACTAATCTTTACATGAAGAATCACGAGTGTTTATATATATAATAGTCCTGGATTTGTACCTTATTATTATTATTATTATTATTATTATTATTATTATTATTATTATTATTATTATTATTATTATTATTATTATTATTATTATTATTATTATTATTATTATTATTATTATTATTATTATTATTATTATTATTATTATTATTATTATTATTATTATTATTATTATTATTATTATTATTATTATTATTATTATTATTATTATTATTATTATTATTATTATTATTATTATTATTATTATTATTATTATTATTATTATTATTATTATTATTATTATTATTATTATTATTATTATTATTATTATTATTATTATTATTATTATTATTATTATTATTATTATTACTATTACTATTACTATTACTATTACTATTATTATTATTATTATTATTATTATTATTATTATTATTATTATTATTATTATTATTATTATTATTATTATTATTATTATTATTATTATTATTATTATTATTATTATTATTATTATTATTATTATTATTATTATTATTATTATTATTATTATTATTATTATTATTATTATTATTATTATTATTATTATTATTATTATTATTATTATTATTATTATTATTATTACTATTATTACTATTATTACTATTATTACTATTATTACTATTATTACTATTATTACTATTATTACTATTATTACTATTATTACTATTATTACTATTATTACTATTATTACTATTATTACTATTATTACTATTATTACTATTATTACTATTATTACTACTATTACTACTATTACTACTATTACTACTATTACTACTATTACTACTATTACTACTATTACTACTATTACTACTATTACTACTATTACTACTATTACTACTATTACTACTATTACTACTATTACTACTATTACTACTATTACTACTATTACTACTATTACTACTATTACTACTATTACTACTATTACTACTATTACTACTATTACTACTATTACTACTATTACTACTATTACTACTATTACTACTATTACTACTATTACTACTATTACTACTATTACTACTATTACTACTATTACTACTATTACTACTATTACTACTATTACTACTATTACTACTATTACTACTATTACTATTACTACTATTACTACTATTACTACTATTACTACTATTACTACTATTACTACTATTACTACTATTACTACTATTACTACTATTACTACTATTACTACTATTACTACTATTACTACTATTACTACTATTACTACTATTACTACTATTATTACTATTATTACTATTATTATTATTATTATTATTATTATTATTATTATTATTATTATTATTATTATTATTATTATTATTATTATTACTATTATTACTATTATTACTATTATTACTATTATTACTATTATTACTATTATTACTATTATTACTATTATTACTATTATTACTATTATTACTATTATTACTATTATTACTATTATTACTATTATTACTATTATTACTATTATTATTATTATTACTATTATTACTATTATTACTATTATTACTATTATTACTATTATTACTATTATTACTATTATTACTATTATTACTATTATTACTATTATTATTATTATTATTATTATTATTATTATTATTATTATTATTATTATTATTATTATTATTATTATTATTATTATTATTATTATTATTTTTTTTTTTTTTTTTATTATTATTTTTTTTATTATTATTATTATTTTATTTATTAGCTATAACAAGCATGCCCCATCGCAGTAAGCGATACTACATGCTATTACATTGATACCTATTACATTTATTTCTATATTCACTGTCACTATCACTTCTACTATCTTCCAGTTGTCCTTTAAATTGAACTTGCTGTATTTATATCTGGTCCTTTGTTTATTTTATATCACTACACCATATCACTTCCACTATCTTCCTAATAGCAGTTGGAATATACTATTTTAATTCACCAAAATTAATGCTTTGAATAAATGTTTTGAAAGCCCTTATGTTGTTTGTGATTAGCTGCTCTTTAGTCACTGGCCATTTGTTGTTATTAGATTCAATGGCTTTCTTCATTACTTCCCTTTGCTGTTTTAGTTTGCCACATCGATATATCAGATGTTCTACTGTTTGCTCTTCTTGTAGACAGATGCATCTAGAGTCCTGTATTATTCCCAGCCGGTGTAAGTAGGATTTAGTTAGTCCGTGTCCCGTAATCATTGCTGTCAGTGTGAAATTCAAGTTAATTTGTGTGCTCATTCTTCGAACAACTGATGGGATGAACTCCTTGCAGGCTGCTCCTTTCGTTGTATTAGTCCACTCTTCTTGCCACTTCTGCATCCCTTGTTCTTGGATTTCACTGACATATGTTGTTTTTGGTTTTTTGTTGTACACATAGTCCGTAGCATTATCAATCGCAGCCTCCTTAGCTAGTTTATCAGCTAATTCATTGCCAAGATATCCAGCATGTGCTTTGATCCAGGCAAAATGTATGATCCACTTCTGTTCTTTAAGGCTTTTGAGATTCTTTTGAATTTCTTCTATTAATTTATTATGTTTAGAATTATTTCTGATTAGATCTAGGGTAATTTTGCTATCTGTATACACTGCAGTTATTCTTTCTTGTACACTTATGTTCATATCCTGAAGTGTTGCTAATCCTCTAATGATTGCCACTTGCTCTGCCTGGTTATTGGAGCATCTGTCATGTAATTTAGCCTTGATTTTATGTATAATTTCTCCGTGTTTAAATATTACTGCTGCAGCTCCAACTTTTCCATGGATTTTACTACCGTCTGTGAAGATTTCTATTTCATAATATTTTCCTTCAATGACATCTTCCATAGGAATACACTCCGCTGGATGGGGCCATTTTGCTATATGTAAGGGTGCATCATAATAGGACGATTCTGGTGTCATTCCATGTGTTATCTTGTATAGTTTTGCTGCTTCTGCTATTTTAATATAGATAGGCTTCACTCCAGCTACTACACATGACGCATCAAAAGATATGGTTCTGTATGCTTTGGCAATTTTGATATTAATTATTCTCTGTGTTCTCTGAAGTATCTTTATATTTTTCTTCCTCTCTAGTGCCTGTTCCCAGACTGGTGAACCGTACGTTAGTATAGGTGCTATTGCTCCTCTGTATATAGTTCTAAGAGACTGGTGGCCGAGTCCCCACTGTAGTCTTGCAACTTTGGTTAGCATGTTTGTTAGTAGGAGTGCCTTGTCCGTTATGTTGTTAATGTGTCTACTGAAGTTGATTTTTTCATCTAGGGTTATCCCTAGGTATCTAAGTTCTCTAACCTGCTCAAGTGGTTTGTAATTCAAGTATACCTTGATTGGTTCATTACCAGCTTTCCTTCTCCTTGATATTAATAGAACCATTGATTTTGAGTCGTTAAATTTCAGTTTGTTTTGCTTTGCCCAGTTCTCTACTTTCTTTAAGTCTGAGTTTGCATAGTTTTCTGCTTCTTTGTTGCTGTTACCTCTTGTAAGTAGAAGTAGATCATCTGCAAAAGCCACTACTTTTGATTGGTTTGTTAGTTTCAAGTTGAGAACTGAATTGTACATTATGTTCCACAGACCAGGACCGCAGCTTGAACCCTGTGGACAACCCCTGGTTACCTCCTTTGTGATCTTGCATTCATTTGTTTGTAAGGTTAAGGTCGCTGTTCTGTTACTGAAGTAGCTGCCTGTCAACCTGTATAAATTTTTTGGGCATTGAAGTTCTTTGAGGTTGAGCAAAATACGTGGCCACCAGGCTGAATCAAAAGCGCCACGTACATCTAAGCTAACGGATACAACACATTTTTTTGCTCAAAGGCTTTCCTCTGTGAAGTGTTTCACAGCCATGGCTGCATCCACTGTCCCTTTCTGAGGTGTGAAGCCAAACTGGTTTGCATTTAACAAGTTGTTGATGTTTATCTGATGCAATATTCTGTTGATCAAAAGTTTCTCCAATACCTTTCCTCCAACATTTAGAAGACTGATTGGTCGATACTTTGTCACTTCTTCACTATGTTGCTTTCCTGGTTTAATTATAGGTAATATATTTGATTTTTTCCATTGTGTTGGAAAGCAGCCTTTTTTAAGGCAATTATTGTACACTGCAGTAAGAAAAGATGGGAAATGATTGAACACTTGTAGAAGGATCACACTTGTAATTCCATCTTCTCCTGGAGCTTTGTTGGGGTTAAAGCTCTTTATTACTGCTCTAACTTCCTCTACAGTGAATTCTGTGTCTTCATCTGTGTTAGGAGGCTCCTTAGCCATTATTCTTATATTCCGTTGAAGCTCAGAGTCCTCATCTTCTTTATCATCAGGAATGAAATAGTCTATCATATATTTTAACGTGCTGTTGAGATCTTCGGTATATGTTCCATCGGGTTTTTGTATTGTTGTCAAAATGGTTTTATCTCTGAGTTTCCCTGCTCCAATCTTGTATACTTTATTCCAGGGATTTGAACTATCGCTGGCAGTACAGAATAATTTCCACGAATTCATTTTTGCTGTTTGTAAATTGTTCTGATACTGTCGCTTTTCGACGAGATACTGAGTTTTCCTTTCTTCTCTCAGGGCTTCATTATGTTGTGTCCGTTGGTATCGCCGTCTCATAGCATTGATCTTGTTCCGTTTAATTTTTAATTCTTCGTTCCACCACGGTACCGTTCTGTACTTAGTTGAATTTTTCTTTTGTAAGGAATAGTTGAATGCTGTTTTGCATGCAGAAGTTATACAGCTGGTGAGATTTTCACATAATAATTCTGTTTCCATTTGTTTCTTGGTTTTTTCACTGAGGTCGTTGTCCAGTTTAGTAAGATCACTGCCCTGATATTCACAATTAAATTTTGTAATGAATTCTTTTCTTACTTCCTCCAGGAAATTAGGAATATTATCAATTTTAACTATGTATCTTATACCTATGCTATGGGTGTTATCAGATCCAAAGTTTCTATTCAAGGTATTTGTTATCACGTTAAATGTTATTGCTGTATGGTCAGAGCAACTTTCTATTTCTCCACATCTCCAATTTGTGACCCTATTGACCATACTACTGTTTGTAATAGTTAGGTCTATATAGCTCTTGCCTTTATTTGACTGAAATGTTGGAATACCGTTAGCTTCATTAAGTATGAATAGGTTACTGCCTGTTATAAATTCTTCTAATATTTTCCCTCGGTGATTTGTTGTCGTGTCGTGCCACATTTTACTCCTCGCATTTGTATCCATCCATAGCCAATAATACATTTGCTCCGTTAGCATAGTTCATTATGGTTTCAATTTTATTTATCGTTATTATTATTATTATTATTATTATTATTATTATTATTATTATTATTATTATTATTATTATTATTATTATTATTATTATTATTATTATTATTATTATTATTATTATTATTATTATTATTATTATTATTATTATTTTTTTTTTTTTTTTATTATTATTATTATTTTATTTATTAGCTATAACAAGCATGCCCCATCGCAGTAAGCGATACTACATGCTATTACATTGATACCTATTACATTTATTTCTATATTCACTGTCACTATCACTTCTACTATCTTCCAGTTGTCCTTTAAATTGAACTTGCTGTATTTATATCTGGTCCTTTGTTTATTTTATATCACTACACCATATCACTTCCACTATCTTCCTAATAGCAGTTGGAATATACTATTTTAATTCACCAAAATTAATGCTTTGAATAAATGTTTTGAAAGCCCTTATGTTGTTTGTGATTAGCTGCTCTTTAGTCACTGGCCATTTGTTGTTATTAGATTCAATGGCTTTCTTCATTACTTCCCTTTGCTGTTTTAGTTTGCCACATCGATATATCAGATGTTCTACTGTTTGCTCTTCTTGTAGACAGATGCATCTAGAGTCCTGTATTATTCCCAGCCGGTGTAAGTAGGATTTAGTTAGTCCGTGTCCCGTAATCATTGCTGTCAGTGTGAAATTCAAGTTAATTTGTGTGCTCATTCTTCGAACAACTGATGGGATGAACTCCTTGCAGGCTGCTCCTTTCGTTGTATTAGTCCACTCTTCTTGCCACTTCTGCATCCCTTGTTCTTGGATTTCACTGACATATGTTGTTTTTGGTTTTTTGTTGTACACATAGTCCGTAGCATTATCAATCGCAGCCTCCTTAGCTAGTTTATCAGCTAATTCATTGCCAAGATATCCAGCATGTGCTTTGATCCAGGCAAAATGTATGATCCACTTCTGTTCTTTAAGGCTTTTGAGATTCTTTTGAATTTCTTCTATTAATTTATTATGTTTAGAATTATTTCTGATTAGATCTAGGGTAATTTTGCTATCTGTATACACTGCAGTTATTCTTTCTTGTACACTTATGTTCATATCCTGAAGTGTTGCTAATCCTCTAATGATTGCCACTTGCTCTGCCTGGTTATTGGAGCATCTGTCATGTAATTTAGCCTTGATTTTATGTATAATTTCTCCGTGTTTAAATATTACTGCTGCAGCTCCAACTTTTCCATGGATTTTACTACCGTCTGTGAAGATTTCTATTTCATAATATTTTCCTTCAATGACTTCTTCCATAGGAATACACTCCGCTGGATGGGGCCATTTTGCTATATGTAAGGGTGCATCATAATAGGACGATTCTGGTGTCATTCCATGTGTTATCTTGTATAGTTTTGCTGCTTCTGCTATTTTAATATAGATAGGCTTCACTCCAGCTACTACACATGACGCATCAAAAGATATGGTTCTGTATGCTTTGGCAATTTTGATATTAATTATTCTCTGTGTTCTCTGAAGTATCTTTATATTTTTCTTCCTCTCTAGTGCCTGTTCCCAGACTGGTGAACCGTACGTTAGTATAGGTGCTATTGCTCCTCTGTATATAGTTCTAAGAGACTGGTGGCCGAGTCCCCACTGTAGTCTTGCAACTTTGGTTAGCATGTTTGTTAGTAGGAGTGCCTTGTCCGTTATGTTGTTAATGTGTCTACTGAAGTTGAATTTTTCATCTAGGGTTATCCCTAGGTATCTAAGTTCTCTAACCTGCTCAAGTGGTTTGTAATTCAAGTATACCTTGATTGGTTCATTACCAGCTTTCCTTCTCCTTGATATTAATAGAACCATTGATTTTGAGTCGTTAAATTTCAGTTTGTTTTGCTTTGCCCAGTTCTCTACTTTCTTTAAGTCTGAGTTTGCATAGTTTTCTGCTTCTTTGTTGCTGTTACCTCTTGTAAGTAGAAGTAGATCATCTGCAAAAGCCACTACTTTTGATTGGTTTGTTAGTTTCAAGTTGAGAACTGAATTGTACATTATGTTCCACAGACCAGGACCGCAGCTTGAACCCTGTGGACAACCCCTGGTTACCTACTTTGTGATCTTGCATTCATTTGTTTGTAAGGTCGCTGTTCTGTTACTGAAGTAGCTGCCTGTCAACCTGTATAAATTTTTTGGGCATTGAAGTTCCTTGAGGTTGAGCAAAATACGTGGCCACCAGGCTGAATCAAAAGCGCCACGTACATCTAAGCTAACGGATACAACACATTTTTTTGCTCAAAGGCTTTCCTCTGTGAAGTGTTTCACAGCCATGGCTGCATCCACTGTCCCTTTCTGAGGTGTGAAGCCAAACTGGTTTGCATTTAACAAGTTGTTGATGTTTATCTGATGCAATATTCTGTTGATCAAAAGTTTCTCCAATACCTTTCCTCCAACATTTAGAAGACTGATTGGTCGATACTTTGTCACTTCTTCACTATGTTGCTTTCCTGGTTTAATTATAGGTAATATATTTGATTTTTTCCATTGTGTTGGAAAGCAGCCTTTTTTAAGGCAATTATTGTACACTGCAGTAAGAAAAGATGGGAAATGATTGAACACCTGTAGAAGGATCACACTTGTAATTCCATCTTCTCCTGGAGCTTTGTTGGGGTTAAAGCTCTTTATTACTGCTCTAACTTCCTCTACAGTGAATTCTGTGTCTTCATCTGTGTTAGGAGGCTCCTTAGCCATTATTCTTATATTCCGTTGAAGCTCAGAGTCCTCATCTTCTTTATCATCAGGAATGAAATAGTCTATCATATATTTTAACGTGCTGTTGAGATCTTCGGTATATGTTCCATCGGGTTTTTGTATTGTTGTCAAAATGGTTTTATCTCTGAGTTTCCCTGCTGCAATCTTGTATACTTTATTCCAGGGATTTGAACTATCGCTGGCAGTACAGAATAATTTCCAAGAATTCATTTTTGCTGTTTGTAAATTGTTCTGATACTGTCGCTTTTCGACGAGATACTGAGTTTTCCTTTCTTCTCTCAGGGCTTCATTATGTTGTGTCCGTTGGTATCGCCGTCTCATAGCATTGATCTTGTTCCGTTTAATTTTTAATTCTTCGTTCCACCACGGTACCGTTCTGTACTTAGTTGAATTTTTCTTTTGTAAGGAATAGTTGAATGCTGTTTTGCATGCAGAAGTTATACAGCTGGTGAGATTTTCACATAATAATTCTGTTTCCATTTGTTTCTTGGTTTTTTCACTGAGGTCGTTGTCCAGTTTAGTAAGATCACTGCCCTGATATTCACAATTAAATTTTGTAATGAATTCTTTTCTTACTTCCTCCAGGAAATTAGGAATATTATCAATTTTAACTATGTATCTTATACCTATGCTATGGGTGTTATCAGATCCAAAGTTTCTATTCAAGGTATTTGTTATCACGTTAAATGTTATTGCTGTATGGTCAGAGCAACTTTCTATTTCTCCACATCTCCAATTTGTGACCCTATTGACCATACTACTGTTTGTAATAGTTAGGTCTATATAGCTCTTGCCTTTATTTGACTGAAATGTTGGAATACCGTTAGCTTCATTAAGTATGAATAGGTTACTGCCTGTTATAAATTCTTCTAATATTTTCCCTCGGTGATTTGTTGTCGTGTCGTGCCACATTTTACTCCTCGCATTTGTATCCATAGCCAATAATACATTTGCTCCGTTAGCATAGTTCATTATGGTTTCAATTTTATTTATCGTTATTATTATTATTATTATTATTATTATTATTATTATTATTATTATTATTATTATTATTATTATTATTATTATTATTATTATTATTATTATTATTATTATTATTATTATTATTATTATTATTATTATTATTATTATTATTATTATTATTATTATTATTATTATTATTATTATTATTATTATTATTATTATTATTATTATTATTATTATTATTATTATTATTATTATTATTATTATTATTATTATTTTTTTTTATTATTATTTTTTTTATTATTATTATTATTTTATTTATTAGCTATAACAAGCATGCCCCATCGCAGTAAGCGATACTACATGCTATTACATTGATACCTATTACATTTATTTCTATATTCACTGTCACTATCACTTCTACTATCTTCCAGTTGTCCTTTAAATTGAACTTGCTGTATTTATATCTGGTCCTTTGTTTATTTTATATCACTACACCATATCACTTCCACTATCTTCCTAATAGCAGTTGGAATATACTATTTTAATTCACCAAAATTAATGCTTTGAATAAATGTTTTGAAAGCCCTTATGTTGTTTGTGATTAGCTGCTCTTTAGTCACTGGCCATTTGTTGTTATTAGATTCAATGGCTTTCTTCATTACTTCCCTTTGCTGTTTTAGTTTGCCACATCGATATATCAGATGTTCTACTGTTTGCTCTTCTTGTAGACAGATGCATCTAGAGTCCTGTATTATTCCCAGCCGGTGTAAGTAGGATTTAGTTAGTCCGTGTCCCGTAATCATTGCTGTCAGTGTGAAATTCAAGTTAATTTGTGTGCTCATTCTTCGAACAACTGATGGGATGAACTCCTTGCAGGCTGCTCCTTTCGTTGTATTAGTCCACTCTTCTTGCCACTTCTGCATCCCTTGTTCTTGGATTTCACTGACATATGTTGTTTTTGGTTTTTTGTTGTACACATAGTCCGTAGCATTATCAATCGCAGCCTCCTTAGCTAGTTTATCAGCTAATTCATTGCCAAGATATCCAGCATGTGCTTTGATCCAGGCAAAATGTATGATCCACTTCTGTTCTTTAAGGCTTTTGAGATTCTTTTGAATTTCTTCTATTAATTTATTATTATTACTATTATTATTATTATTATTATTATTATTATTATTATTATTATTATTATTATTATTATTATTATTATTATTATTATTATTATTATTATTATTATTATTATTATTATTATTATTATTATTATTATTATATATATTATTATTATTATTATTATTATTATTATTATTATTATTATTATTATTGTTATTGTTATTGTTATTGTTATTGTTATTGTTATTGTTATTGTTATTGTTATTGTTATTGTTATTGTTATTGTTATTGTTATTGTTATTGTTATTGTTATTGTTATTGTTATTGTTATTGTTATTGTTATTGTTATTGTTATTGTTATTGTTATTGTTATTGTTATTGTTATTGTTATTGTTATTGTTATTGTTATTGTTATTGTTATTGTTATTGTTATTGTTATTGTTATTGTTATTGTTATTGTTATTGTTATTGTTATTGTTATTGTTATTGTTATTGTTATTGTTATTGTTGTTGTTGTTGTTGTTGTTGTTGTTGTTGTTGTTGTTGTTGTTGTTGTTGTTGTTGTTGTTGTTGTTGTTGTTGTTGTTGTTGTTATTATTATTATTATTATTATTATTATTATTATTATTATTATTATTATTATTATTATTATTATTATTATTATTATTATTATTATTATTATTATTATTATTATTATTATTATAATTATTTTTATTATTATTATTATTATTATTATTATTATTATCATCATCATCATCAATATCATCATTATCATCATCATTATCATCATTATCATCATTATTATCATCATTATTATGATCACTATTATCATCACTATTATCATCATTATTATCATCACTATTATCATCACTATTATCATCACTATTATCATCACTATTATCATAATTATTATCATAATTACACTGGTCTACAAAAATTAACTTTTTCTCTTTCACAAGAATTAAAATAACAAATTCTAAAAGTATTTTTCGTACTGAATTCAAATATAATTACAGTTTGTCCGCATCGGGCAGGAGATTTGTGTGATATTCATTTGAATTTTTATAATATTCTAAAAAATCCGTAACTAGCTATCTAACTCAAAATTATAACTACTGATTCTGACTTACCTAGAAAGTGGTAGATAGTGATTTTCGGGTATATTTTGCATCTGGAACGTCTCTCATTTTAGTCCAACAGTAGTCAGCCAGCATATTGGAACTCCACTTGCCTTGGTACCTCTTCTCTATCCTAGAAATTTGCTGATGAAAACGCTCACCGTATTCATCGCTGACAGCTCCAAGGTTTTCGGGGAAGAAGTCCAAGTGAGAGTCCAAGAAGTGAATTTTTAAAGACATGTTGCATCCCATAGCTTTATAAGAATGCAGAAGATCAGTCACTATGTCACGATAGTTTTCTGCTTTATGGTTTCCAAGAAAATTGCAACATAAACTTTTGAAAGACTGCCAGGCTGCTCTCTCCAGTGGATTTAACAGTCCCTCGAAATGTTCATCAGCTATTAATGATCGGATTTGTGGTCCTATAAAAACCCCTTCTTTCAATTTAGCATCACTGACTTTGGGGAATTTCGATTTCAAGTACAAGAATCCATCAGAAAGTTTATCCATAGCTTTGACGAACTTTTTCATAACTCCTAACTTAATATGCAATGGAGGTAAAAATATTTTTTCAGGATTCACTAAAGGGACACATGCCACATTTTTCTGGCCAGGGAGAAGAGATTCACGTTTTGGCCATGACTTTCTAACGTAGTGAGACTTCTTATCTCTGCTGTACCACTCGCACAAAAAGCAGCAAAATTTGGTGAACCCAAGTTGCAAACCAAGCAATAAAGCAATGACCTTTAAATCACCACAGATATTCCATTCATATTTTCCATTTTGTATTTTTTCTAAAATTAGTTTCATATTTTGATATGTCTCTTTCATAGTGGCATGCGCTACTGGTATTGATGGAAGTTCATTGCCAATATGTAGCAGCACAGCCTTCAAACTTACTTTAGAGGAGTCTATGAACAATCGCCACTCATCTGGTCGGTGTTGATGCCCAAGAGTTTCCATAAGTGAACAAATATTATTACAAAACACAACACCATATTCTTCAGAGAAGTATTCTTTGAAAACACTATGGCGGCTACGATAACTACTTATTCTTACATCTTTTTGGAGTAAATTCCACCCTTTGAGTCTGGAAGTTAAAACCTCAGCTTGCAGTTTAGACAGATTTAAATCCCGAATCAGGTCATTAAGGTCTTGCTGATTGGAAAAGTATGGTTCTGATGAACAGCTACTGGCTTCATATGTAAGATCATTTTTATTTTCATCTGAATCATTTTGAGTTTCAGTTAGGTCAGAATCAGAGTTATCACTTAAGGTTGTATCTACATATACTGGTACGGGGAACTCTTCACTGTGTAAGACAGGTCTCAATGCAGATTGCAAATTCGGATACTTAACTGTATATTTTGTTTTAGATGTGATTCCTTTAATATTTGTCAAACAAAAATAACTGTCAGTTGAATGATCCTTCGGTTCCCTCCAAATCATGGGAATTGCTAATGGCATATGATGTGTACCATTTTTCCACCCAGTCAGCAGTCTAACACACGAAACATAGCATGTATTTGGGGCCCAGCTCTTATCAAAATCACCAACTTGCCAGCCAAAGTAAAGATGATAACACTTCTTTACAAGTAGGGTCATATTTCGCCTCTGAGACTTGAAGGTCAGCTCACCACAAATATAGCAGAAATTATCTGCATGATTTACACACTTTCTTGGCATGATGAAAACATTAAGCACTGAAATACAACATGCACAACATACACAATACACTTCTAAACAGAAAGGAAGGAAATATTTCACTAGTGAACAATGTCACAGTCAGCTCAATACTGACACATCACAATGCCAGAGAGGTCTGAGCATGTCTAAACATGAATGAACCTGCACAGTCTTGTTTTGTGGTGCTTCAGCGTGATATTACAAATAATTTCAATAAATACGGCTTGAGTAAAATAGCTACATAGGAGGTAAAGGTTCCTATGACAGGTCAAAGAAAACGCTAAAATCATATTTTGAAAAGTAGCTTTCACAGAAAAACTATGCCTGATGGGAAAATTCTGACTACATATCTGAATTCAGGATGAAAAAATGCACTAGATTCACTATTCAGATTTCTTGTGAAAAAAATCTTCTCGACCAGTGTTATTATCATCATTATTATCATCATTATCATCATCATTATCATCATCATTATCATCATCATTATCATCATCATTATCATTATTATTACTATTATTAGTATTATTTATTATTATTATTATGATTATTATTATTATTATTATTATGATTATTATTATGATTATTATTATTATTATTATTATTATTATTATTATTATTATTATTATTATTATTATTATTATTATTATTATTATTATTATTATTATTATTATTATTATTATTATTATTATTATTATTATTATTATTATTATTATTATTATTATTATTATTATTATTATTATTATTATTATTATTATTATTGCTACTATTGTTATTGTTGTTCTTGTTGTTGTTGCTACTGCTAGGTGTAATTATTTAATTAAAATCAAAATGAGTCAAGGTTTTTGAAGCCATTCGAATGTTGAGTTTACTTTGCTAAACTTTAAAACTGAACAATATAAAGACAGTTTATGTAATCCTGCCACTAAAGCGGCTTATTGTGATAGCATGAATCGTACAAAATCATCCTAATTTTGGACACCTTTGCCAGAAAATGGATGATGTAATTATCATGGCAAAAAGACAGCAACGGTATCATCGCTACAGCATTTTTCTCCAATATGCGTGTACGAAAACCTGAAATCGTCACTCTCACAAGTGCAGGAACATTAAAACACAAAAATCGCCTCTTTTTCATATTCTTTTTCGTAAGAATTCTTTTGATTTTCCTGGGATCAATAAACTCTCAGCACTCTTGGCTTCGTTCAAAATGTCAAGCGAAATACAATCCATGTTTTCAATAGTTTTATCATTACCTTCTCTTTTCCTTTATAACTGCTGAAATAAACGATACAGCTGCTTATCAACCATATTACGTCATCTACGATCTCTGATACATTATAATTTTTCATTTAGCAATTTTAACGTATTTGAAGGCAAAATTGCATTAAACGTATGTAACACGTGTATATAGCAACTAAGCCTTCTAAAAGTTTGAGAGTTCTGAAGCGCTAAGATACAATATTTTACAAGCTTTTACTTTAAGCGTCACCAAGTTTTTCAACTATTCAGAATTCCGAAAATAAGAAACAGGCAAAGTTGTTTTTCATTTCAGCCAGTTAATTTAAAAGGGACCAGGTTGGCAGCCCAGGGAAAGTGTATTTTCCTTGTTTAGCAGAGATCTCACTAGAAATCCGTAGGAAAAGTGAAGGTTTACGATGGAAGAAGCATTAAACTGGGAACCAGAATAAGGATGTAATATTAGTGGAGAGAAGGGAAATTCTTGCTTACTAAAATTTAATAACCTGAGGGATTTAATCAGGTAGTATACAGATATCTGCCACACCATTAACTACACCTGCACGCGCTTTATACGGCAGGCGATATATCCGCGTGGCTAGTCACATACCATAAATTCATGCAGTCCTCTGCAATTGCAGGTGATAAAACAACCAGCACGGTTTGATTTTTTCACAATCGCTGTTATTAAACAAAATAATAAATTGCTGGGATCTTTGTGTCCTGTGGAAGCGACGCGTGAATGACAGTAGCTGTGCATGTTTAGGGCAGGAGTTGGGGATGTTACAAATAAATTATAGGGCACCAAGCACTTGCTTTTATGCTTGGTCACGAGAAGCATGCAAATGGCATCCCCTCTCATGTCGTTATTCGTGCAATAGAATTTCGCAATGTTATAGTTCCCTTAACGCGTTGCTATGCATTTTAGATGCAAATATAAATCCCCAACCAGAGTAAGCCAAGTTTATTTACATCTTCGTTATGAGTGATAAGCAAGCCCCGGATTTTTAGGTTCTGATCCATTTATTCCTGTTACTCTCTAAATTTTAAGTTCATTGTAATGTTTTAGTTACCAGCTGGGTGGAAGGTACTCTTTCAGCCATACGTTAACCTGGGTTCTACGTCATGAATGTAACAAATATGTGCAACACAATTATTGTCAATAATGAACCGAAAAAAAAAATCGCCGAAAAAAATAATTTGTGTCAAATATTTGGAATATTTGGAGCCATCTAGCTTATAGAAGAATGGATATAAATGATTTATTATTTCACTAACTGTCGCACAAACATTGTGTGAGCAATGCTGTAATGTTCTTCTATTTCAATTCGTATGAATTAGTCACAATTTAATGTTAACGTAACATTGCCAAATCTCTCTAAGAAATTAAACGTTCCATGACATTTTAACACTAAAATGTAATTAAATTCATTGAAATTAAGCTAACAATGAATTGCGGTCTGTACATATAATACAATTTTTAAAGCCTAAATGCTCATAGTGTTACGTTAAGACTGAATAAAAGCCATTTTTTCCTGTTAGAAACTAAAAACTTCTAATTTGGTTATTTAAGCAAGTAGATCATAGCCATGGTCTTATGAAATGTTCTGCAATGTTCCGACGTAATACGTGCAGTAATAAACAGTAATTGGAGGATCTGCTACCATTCTTTATAATTTTCCTAATTCAGATGTATTTCAATCTGGTTGTAAAAGCACGCGAAATTTCTGAAACGTATGACGTTTACACACCTCAACAACAGTTTAAGGTTTGAGGGAAATATTTAATAGCATTATTGGATAGTATGTATAATTGCATCTATCATTATAGGAAGTTCCAACAATAAAATTAACATACGAGGTGTTATCAAAAAATTTCCGGAATAGTGTCATAAATACAACACTTTGATTTCTGTCACCCTCCCAACCCTTGGGAGTTGATATACTTATTCCGGCGCTTTTGCCACTGCAGGAAGTACCTCTAGAAGTCATCCTCTTTAAAGACATTTAGAACCTTCTGAAATTCGCAATGGATAACATCAATGTCCTCAAAATTGTATCCTCGGAACCATATTTTAATTCGCCGAAAATAAAAATGTTTACTGTAGTTCAATCTGGAGACTAGGTGGGATGGAAAACAATAGGTACTCATCTGTTTGATCTAAATCATTTATGGACAGAAAGGACTTTGTTTGCGGCCGCGAAAGGAGGCGAGGCACGCAGTTTGCAGCAATTCTTCTCATGTTTAAATCGTCTTTCAAAATGCTTTTAATACTTCAAAAAGAACATCCCATATAATAATACAGATAGCATAAAAACCTCTATAAAAATAGATGCACAAATTTTTACTGTGAAGGATCATCCGTGTTGGAGTTTATCTACTTTATACATACCAACACCCATTTTATACCTATATATTGATGAATTGTATATTGTGTATATTGAAGGGCGAATAGAGAAGGATATGTGAATGTGTTCGTAAAGGAAAACCACGTAAAGAAAATCATGTGAATGTAATACGGTGTATATATGATAGCATAAATACCTTCTCCGTGACAAACTACATACACATGCCGAATATCGCAGTGATCAGTCAAGCGGTTTTGGAGATTGGCGGTAACATATATAGAAACATCCATATATATACAGATTCCTATGTTGAACAGCCTTATTATTATCTCCGTCGTCGTCATCGTCGTCGTCATCGTCGTGGTCATCGTCATCGTCGTGGTCATCGTCATCGTCGTCATCGTCATCGTCGTCATCGTCATCGTCATGGTCATCGTCATGGTCATCGTCATGGTCATCGTCATGGTCATCGTCATGGTCATCGTCATGGTCATCGTCATGATGATGATTATTATTATTATTACTACTATTATTACTATTATTATTATTATTATTATTATTATTATTATTATTATTATTATTATTATTATTATTATTATTATTATTATTATTATTATTATTATTATTATTATTATTATTATTATTATTATTATTATTATTATTATTATTATTATTATTATTATTATTATTATTATTATTATTATTATTATTATTATTATTATTATTATTATTATTATTATTATTATTATATACTTATTTATATCTACCCCGATGCTATTAGGTTTCCTGAGGGCTAGGGAGTCTTGCTGACCTGTCATGGCATGTAATAGATCCTCTGATTGGTAATCAGAGGATATGGTTGGTGAATTTACTTTGATAATTCTCCCGGTCAGATCGGTGAGACCCGTAAACCAACGACAGATGTGGTCCTCCAGACATTCTGGGGGTTGTGAGAGAGCGATTTAACCGCCAAAACATAAAAATATGGTGCTCTTTAAAGGGCGGTTACTATTACTGCTAAGTCTCTTCAATATTTATGAAATATGACTCGAGGGGTAAAATGTTCCGGAGTTAAAATAGTCCCCCATTCGGATCTCCGGGCGGGGACTACTTCTCGAGAACCAAAACATTATATCAACAGAAGATCTAACATCAGAATTCTTCTGGCAAAATATTTAAACAGAATTGGGATTTATTCTTGACCACTCTGTCCTCTATGTGATCTGCAAGAGGAAATGGACCGAGACCACCTTCAAATATGCCCGGCCACTTCTAGCGCCCCATCCATCAGTGAAAAATATTGGAGAGAAAGAGGATTAATGACTTCATTGTCAGAAATCCAGCATTAGCTAACAAGATATAGAACTCTAAGCAGATGAACCAATGCTTTGGGGAAAAGTTTAAATTGAACTTTTGGGCAGTACAGAAGGACATGTAAATGCATTAGGTAAAAGTGAGTAGAGGAAACCGCTTAAATGTAAAATATAGCATTTCTATTTCAAACAAACCGAAAACATCATGCATTATTTGTAGAAGAGGAAATAGGGGGGAAAATGCGATGGTGTTTCGTAAAAGCAGATTGAGTAGAATGTAATGCGAATGTAATATTGTACTATGTACTATTGTACTAACCTTCGCGCAAATACAAGCAATAGGTTGACAAAATTTGTATCGCAATCGGATGAAGTTCGCATGCAGTACGAACAAAACAACAAGCATTTTTATTCATTAGATCACTCACGAGCACGTGCAACAGTAGCTACGCTGTCACTGGCCACTCCACTATATGATTGAAACCGATATAAAATCAAGAAAAACCTTATATTATTTATTCTGAAGGTGATGATTGTTACATGTCGTATTTTTATATATTTTATTGCTGTAATGTTTTCCTGGAAACCTGCCCGTATATAGGACTGTATCTTTCAATCTTTCATCTGTAAACTTGATATTAATGAGACACATCAGAGTAAAATTAGTGACTGTGAAAATAAGGTATGAAACGATATGAAGTAAATACATTCCAGGAAAGCAAATCTTCTGGTTCATGTATACAGATAAACATCATTAAAATGCAGCGCATGATTTGCTTGTGCGTCACATCATCTTAATCTCTGTAACAGGGTTGCCACTTGAGCTTGTCTTGTCTGCGCCAGATCAAGTCAACATGAGGATCAAGAAGTTGATTCGTTAGCAGCAAGCGAAGCGTGAACTGTTATTTAATGACAAGTAAATGGAATTATCACACAACACTACAGGCGAGAAGAAACTAAAATTAATTCCAGCCAGCATCTCCATCTCTTATGCTAGTTCATGCAAATAATCGCAGGTAGGATGTTCTCAAGCAAAATAACAAGCTTCGAAGTCACTAAATCTGTCTTTGAGTCTTTACCATATCTACGGGTTCCTGAACTCTGTTAAATAAAAAAGCATGATATTGATGTGCAAATAGTAGTAATAGCAACGGTAGTACTAGTAGTAGTAATAGTAGTAGTAGTAGTAATAGAAGTGGTAATAATGGAAGCGGTAGTGCTAATTGTATGGTAGTGATAATGGTAGTGGTAATGGTAGCGCTTAGACTGTTCAATGAAGGTACCCAATTATGAATATATCTGACATATTTGAGGTCACTTTTAGTCCAGTACAGTTATACTACTAAAATAATTTCTCAGAATTGGTTATCACTGACTGAGCAGAAACATGGCTTATGAAAACTTAGATTTAAGGCCAAAGTAAATAAAATGTTTTGAAAAGCCATTACCAAACAATAAATATTCTGCCTAACGAAACTTGTGAGTAGAATTATTCAAATATATCCTGGAATATAGATTTTCCAGCTTCTTGGTTCGCCAAGGCCAGCAGAAGTTTCTCATGCTCCTGGTTCAGCTAATTATCAGAAATCATCAGACGTACCAAAGGTGGGTAAACTAATTTAAATGCACGAAAACTTCGGAGGAATAATATTTATTTTTATTTATTAAACCGGTTTTACAATGAATAAACTTTTTTTCAGAACCCAAATTCACAGCCTTTAACATATTTGATTTAACACATTTGTCCATTCCTGTCGGTTCATCCATATATCTTATTCTATTTCTCACTTCTTCTTGGCCTCGTTGATTCCTGGATCCATGTAATAGGTGGCCTTCCCTTCTTCCTCCTTCCCTGATCAGCTTTGGAAGTCTTCCATCTTCCACTCCCCTAACATGTCCATACCATGTGAGCTGTTTCTTCTTGATAAAATCTAAGATTGAGCATTGGATCTGCATAATTTCCTTTACATGTGAATTTCTAATTTTTTTCCCTTGATATTCTCGCAGAGCATCTCCAGTAGTCCATTTTCGCAACAACCAATTATTTTTTTTTCAGTTCTGAACTCAAAGCCTACACATGAGCTCCATAGGTCATAATGCTTCTGATCTCGTATTACATTTTTTGTGCCTTTGAAAACATGTTTTTCCCATATTATTCCGTTTACTACAGATATAGCCTTCCTTTCTATATTGATCCTAGTCCTTTTCTCTTTTTCCTGTTTTCGAACAGTTGTAATCGTAATTCCTAAATATTTATTCTCTTCAGTATGTTTAATTGTCCCTAATTATTCTTCTAATATTATACCTTTTGGAACGTCCCATGTGGTCATATATTCAGATTTACCCATATTTATTTTTAAACACCATAAACTATACCCTTGTACTAATTTTCTTGTAAAATATTTTATCTTCAAATTCTTGAGCTACTATTAGGAACAACATATTTTTAGAATATTCATCGAAATTCTGTAAGTATCCCGGAGGACACCATAAAATATTACGTAGAAGACCAGCAATGCCAACTCTACATGCATACACTGCATACATTCACAGATGCATGCATACATCCATGCATTACGTGCACACATTGCATATCACATGCGTATATTTCATACATTACAGTTTGTCCAGAATGTCCCGACACTCCGTATACGCAATAGAGAGATTAATTATTTCGTAACCCTGTGTGATTTCCCATAATTTATACCGAAGCTATGTCAGAAATAAGTTACTCTACGCATCTTACAAGTAACAAAATATTATCTTCGTACATTATTGTGGAAATTACTCATCCAATTTGAAACAAAAACCATCTAGTTTTTCGAAATCGGCTGATCAAAGAACAAAACGCCATTAGACTTTTTTGTTTGTAATGCTTCTATGAAGCACATATTAGAAGGAATGTAATAAGTTCCCTTCCACGCGATAGGTTATAACACTTAGAAGGCCCCACTTCCACCGGTGTTTGCATGTTGCTGCCTAGGAAGATATTTTGCACATGCTTTCATTATGCCAAAAGGATGAAATGTCTTCATTTCTTTCCACTTCTATCTATCAATCTACCGTTGCGGAAAGTATAGTTTCTGGTATGTACCGTACGTTTCATTAATTCTGCTAATAAAACCCAAATTAACAGCTCCTCAAGCTGAAATTTTCTCGCTTTAGTTGCCCAATTGCATATCTAATAGAAACCAATTCTGAAATACTCTAATCAATGGAAACTAGTGATCAATTTTTGCGTATAATTTACTATATAGAGTAAATAGCTTTGAATGTCACTGTTAGTGACTAGCACAGAAAACATGCTTGAATATCAGAAGAGCTACATAATTTTCATTCATATGAATGGTAAGAAGACATTGATTTGAAATGCAACCACCGATACGTTTGTCGCCAAAGTCAATTGTAGCGAATACTATCGATTTCAAAATTGCGAGGAAGTAACCACCGTTTGCGACAAACTGTGGTGGGGGAAAAGCGTGGTATAAGGGAGAGAAAAGGAGGGAGCTGACGATAGTCCAAGCAAGGTCAATATTTGCCGAAGTGCGGAACGGCGTGAGCAACGCATGCTACTACTGAAATCAGCATAAACCACGATACATCGCTCATAAGTAACACTAGCAAAAATCTAAAATATAAATCATGGTGCTGTTTACCATATAATTACAACCTTCGTTCATGCTTTCAAATAAATAATACTGTGACAAATGAAAAAATCGGTCCGGTTACTTTTCTGTCACCTTATTTTCTTCTCAAATGTTATCACAAATACACAGTTTTCTTCTCGTCGTTAACACAGTGTGCAACCTCTCGTACTATCACAATTCACTTTTACTTCTGGTAATCTTGCCTCAGTCCTTTCAGTTCTTCAGTTTCTTTCTTCACTTTCCCTCTCTCTCTCTCATATGCTAACTACGGAGATACAATTACTCGACGTTCGTTATATCTTTTCTACGACGACCGACATATTTATCACGACACACACACAGCTGTCTCACACTCATTGATACACTGACCGGCTCATGTATGTACTGCAACTCAACTGACCGCTCTTTTATGGGCTGGTGGATGACGTCACACGGTACTTTCACGGACTCCTTCAAACACGCCAGCAGTGACGTAAAGAGATCTTTCTCGAAGGCACCGGAGAAACCCCTTTTGTGTAGCCGCTTCGATTGTTGTTAGTTACGTGTTCGCTCACGTGAGTGATGAGAGGGAGTTCGACCTTGTGTGTTTGCTCACCTCGCTTTGCTCGACATATGACATGAAGTAACTTAGCCCCGTTTGTCCTTTGTGTGCGCCGAGCCTGACGTCACATTCTATTTTGTTTCTTCTCGATGCTATCAAAGGTTAGGATCATATCAGCGCCATCAGTGTGCCATATTTTGTCGCGAAGGAGTTCCTTTACATGTCAGTAAGTCTATTGACATGGAACTATCGCCTTTAGACACACTTAAACCCCATCCGTCAGGGCCTTATTTGAACCCGCCACCATGGAATCAGTAGGCCATCGCTTAACCAACCGAACCACCCGGACTCACACTTCTAAGGTAGTGAATTAATTTTGTGTCACTTCGCTACTAGCTCTCGCCTTATTTGAGTAAGTTAAGCCGACTTCATTGTTGAGAACTTTCGCAGTATTTTTCGAATTAACTGTTCATGAAACTTAGGGCACTTAAAATACTAAACGTTCAAATATTGCTTCCTGGAGTCGCGACACATTAAATGTTTATCATAAAATATGGCATTTCCATGTATTTTATATTTATAACTGTTCTACCTTGCACTGTGACAAATTATTTTACCGCGATATAAAGTGATTGATTGAGAACAGTGCCCGAAAATCGTATTTGAAATGAGAGTAGGTATCCGAGTGAGGGATTTATGTCTAGGCAAGCGAGCTTAACTGTGTAGCTAGATTTCTCCGAGAAGAAATCTTTGTGAACGTTTTTCAATCTCTGGAACCATAAACCATCAATATGTTTCTTTCCTTCTTGTTAGTCTAAACAACAGCTATCTACGAAATCAAGTAGAGGCCTGTTAATTTTTAGATTAAAGTTGTTGGAATATAAAAAACAATTCCTACTTAGCTTGGTGAATAGTGCTACCGGGTCAAATGGCTTTTTCCAGAAGTGACATCATTCTGTAATCTTTGTGAATGGATTAACTATAGGTTCCTAGGAAGTAGTATATTGCGATATAAGCATGGTAAGTGATTTTACTGGACCAAGGAAAAGTTTCCAAGGAGTGATCAAAACACTCAACACATATATATCGCATACAATTATTATATACTAATTAGTAATTCAATAAGGCGTGTGAATGAATTGTGAAATACTGATCTTGAAACATAACATTCATCTTTCCATGCTATCTCGATGGTTGAACTTAATTAGCATGTATTAACTATAGCATCTTTCGGGAACAAACACAAATGTAAATTGTGATTCAAGAGACAGCCAAGTGTGTCTCTGGCAGACGATAACATATGGAACAGGACTATCAATAAACTCAGGCTGTATGTTGTGGGTATGAACCTGTGTAAACTGCGCTGCAACACGACGTGGAACTTAGAAATATTCTCCTCTCCTAATGCGCTCAATCATTTTTTCCACGGCTGTACAATGGTATATATACCAGGTGAGTCATCTGCCCCTTATTCTCGAGTTTTATGCAATCCGCATTTTATACTCCGACATGAAAACATCGACCCCATTTCTAGGTTCTACCCGCGTATTTAACATGGGTGTTTAACACTCGATGAAATTAGTGCTAATATAGATGTTATCACCTCGGCTTTTAATATATCCGTAATTAGACAGCTGATGTTTGCACTTCTGCAAATGTTCACTGGAACCAGCGAGTATTACATCTTAAACGGAATGTTTACCTCACACGTTACTAGGTAGCTCTGCTGACTCCGAAACAATGTGTCTGCTATGAAGGTGGTTCGAATCACCTGCATGTACTAATTTTTTTACCGTGCAATACTCACAATTTACAAATTATTATTATTCTGAAAACGGCTATTATATTAATTTTTATTGTTTTATTTATGTTTTATGGCATTGTTTGATGTTTCTTTATTGATGAACTACAATTAGGTAACTGTTTAAGCATACCTATAGGTAAGTGCAATTGAAATAAGGATCATTTATAGTCCTTGTCTTCCTATCCAATGACCAGGATGTGCAGCATTCAAATGATTGCAGACGATCCTCGTCCGATACGGACGAGTGCCATTGTGTTGAAACCACATCGTCATTCGCTCCTGCAGTGGCACATTCCCTAATAATAAGGGGTGAGCTACAGAGAAATTCCAGGTAGCATGCACCTGTTACATTCCCCTCGAAAAATAATGGTCCAACAAGGGGGTCTCCCAAGATTCCACAACAGACATTTACACCCCACTGCTCTTAGAATGCTGCCTCCCTTACCCAATGAGGATTATCAACACTCCAATAGCGCATATTGTGACGATTTCCAGTTCCATTGTTGTGGAATCTTGATTCGTCAGAAAACAATATCCTGGATGCGAATCCCACATCACTTGCTACTCGCTCCAGCAACCATTCACAAAAAATCACTCGAACTTCGAAATTTCTCCCGTGAAGAGCTAGGTGTAGGTGCAAACCATAAGAATGGAACTTATTAGTGTTCAATATTCGCACTACAGAAGACTGGCTGATGTTCAGCTCCTGAGCAACTGCCCGTGTACTAGTATGCGGATTGTTCTGGATGGCATTCAAAACTGCTTCTGCATTAACACCCGATGTTGCTGGTGCGTGTCTATGAGGAGGCATTCTTCCAAGTGATGCTGTTACACACAGACGCATTTCAACATTCCGGAAGCTGTTTGCTGTTGGTTGTCGTCTATTCGGATATCTCTTCCGAGATATTTTCGGCGGTGTATTTGTTCTTACTTCTCCGTAGATGAAAAGCATATCTGCGTACTCGTCTGTCGAATACATAATGAAAGACTGACACAAAATATTGTGCGATAGCATACGTGTGGAGAACGCAGGGGTCGGCATTCACAACACAATACATCATGCCAGTCCAATGGTGCAGAAGTCATTACACCTGTTCAATTACAAAATGCACACAACCAAAAACGATTTAAATTATAATGTCCTATACGTTCAGGGACTTTATAATTAGATTATTCTGAATTCGGTTTCCAAGGTTTGATAACATAAAAAGAATATTTACACTACTGAGACTCGAATCTATGACATTGGGGCTTAGCGCAGAGGACCCGTCACAATCCTCTTCAGCTATTTCGAGACTTAGCTGAAAGTGCGTACCGCATTCAATAGTAGGACTTGCATACCTGGCGCTTGGCCATTGCTACCTCGCGAGTTTTCGGGCTTGATTTAGCCTTTTAAGACAGTTTTAATCATTTGCTGGGCATTTTAATATTATTATTAATTAAATGGCAAAAGCTGTTGTGCATATTAATTGAGATGCACGAGGCGTAGTTCACGCAAAAATGTAAATAAACTGTTATTTAGTAATATGTCCGTTTTGACTGTACGGGTCCATGATGGAAGAGGCATGTCTCTAAATTTTTCGTAGTTTTTGGCAGCAAACCCCTGCTCTAAGTACAAGAATCCACCATTTTCTTTTTAGCTGAGGTTGTTAGCGTGCCCATATGATAGGTCCAATTTTTCCGAGGCGTTTACTGAATTACGTTGCTATGTATACTCTAATAAAAAGTTCGTAAAATCGGCTGGAAAGCAGAATTGGCTGTCAGTAACGAATCGTATGTTTTTGAGGTGTACTTTATCGAGGAGTACGTTCTGTCCCTTAAACCGCTGTTACTTTCAATTTTGCGCATTCCTCTCCTTAAGAACGTTAGGCAATACAGTTTAATAAGCGCAAAACTGGACTAAGGCGCACATGCCATTAAATGGGTGGCCTACCTTCCAAAAAAATAAGGCGCGGCTGACTCACCTGGTACATATTCATTTGAAAATGAGCAATGACAAACTGCAGGAGAGACAGAGAGAGAGATTTTGGATTAAAGACGTTCAATTACTTGGTCATCAGCGCTCTTAAACACAAATCTGAAAAAAAGCCACAGATAAACTTCAGTATAAAATAAAATTATTTCTAAGAATAAAAATACATATACATAAGTATACAAAACAAAGAGGCAACAGCCAGAACAAAAACAGCGTTACAAACACACAAAAAGTTCGAAGAAGTATAGCATCTCGATATTAAAAGATTTAAATACTCAGGCTTATGTTTACCTTTGCTAAAACTTTCAAAAATCTTTCTATCGCCTGTCACACCGGTGACGCTGATGTGATCCTAGCAATTGACAGCGTGTTAAACAACAAGTTATTTAACCTGCTAGACCGACAAGCAGAGTTTCGAGGTGCGCTCGAGAAACACACTCTAGCAGTATGCGACGGACTATGAAAGATTGTTGCACAGCGGACAAAGAGGAGTGGAATCCCGTTTAAGAGTGGGTAAAATTGCAGTGGTCAATGCGTAACCGTGCCAACTTAAGCTTCTGGCGACGAGATATACGAGAAGAGGTTACCCAGATTATTGGGAGTTCGTTCACTTCTCTAAGCTTATTACCGCGGAGAGTTGACTGCTCTTCGTGCCAGAGTGACAGCACCGCTCTCCGCACTTCAAGCCTAAAGTCTTCCGAAGTAACACGAGAGATGGTAATATTGGATTCTGTGGTTTTCACCTGTGTTGCAAAGTTGCCATTTCATTCCCCGGCAAAACTACGTGACTAGCAATCTCTGCACCAGGGTTGCCAACTCGTACGATAATTATGGAGGCATACGATAATTATGTCTGTACAATTGTTGCCAACCCATACGATAATTATGGGGGTGTACGATAATTTGAATGTATGAAAGTTCGATACCGGCGAAATATCATTTTCATTTCAGATGAATAGTGCGAGAAACATACGTGCTAAAGTTGTAATACTGGTTGAGGTCATTAATCTTGCAAGTGAATATAATAAACATCATTACCATTACATTTTCATAAGTGTTATACTGATATTTTTATTGTTGTAGCATTTGGTTTATGATGTACGATAATTTTTAATCCAAATCTATAATTTTGAGTGGCTGGTACGATAATTTTACCTTTAAATGTTGACAACCCTGCCCTGCACACAGCACGTTAACGCGATAAGCGTAGTGTGTAAAAAATGGAGTGCATCATGAGTACGTTTTACAATAGAATGACAGCTGTACAGCTCAAGATGGCTGTGAAGTGAAGAGAATCACTCAAAATAGGTAGTCATCTACTTTATGACGGCGAACATATAAAACGGCTCGGTATATTGCATACAGTTATGCTGTATAAATGGAAGTGCATTTATGAAAACCGAATGTACATGGTTAGGTTCCATAAACATAAAGACATCCAAAACCGCTGGTGCTGATTGATCCATTGGTGTAAATCAGACGGCGGTCAGTGTAGCCTGACAAAATACTAAAAAAGAAGTACGGATACTTGGCAGGTATGGTGGACTCCCGGTATATGGTCATACAAGATCTATATGGAACGTACCAGGCAACCAAGGGGGTAGTGCCTCTCCCCTGTGGGAAACGTGTTAGGCGTTTCAAAAGTGAGCTTCTTAAGAAGCTCCTGGAAGCACAAACTTGCTGGCTTAGGACTAAGGGTGCTCTTCCTATATTATTCACTTACCATGGTGTTGAAAAAGGAAGCGAACATTGGTTGGTTAGACATAGTGCAGGATGTCATTTTCTGGTCGCTAAATCTAGAATTCAATCCGCCTACAACTTTCACAAAGACGTACACTTGAATGTCGGAGAAGTTGCCTGGCCATTGAAGTATTCAGGTCGGAACATAAGAATCGTCTACGTCTCGGTAACAGAGTGGCCTTAGCGGCACTTCTCCTTCCGAACTCTCTCAAACTTGATCTGTTCGGTTGATACTGCAGATATGCAAAATATATAAATAGGGTACTTGTTACATCGCTGGCCTAAGTCTTTCAACAGAGGATGTTATTGTTATGCAAATAAAACATTCGTGTCGAATACAGGATATACAGGGTGTCGCAAAAAGCACCGACAACGCTTAGTATGTAATGTGGAATGGCCAAAATCAGCATCGAGCTGTCTACATTACAAACGGGCTTCTAACTGTGTACCTCCTACGTCATTGCAGACCCGATATCGACAGTGGTGAGTCTCATGCACATGACGTGCGATTGTCTTTGAAGATTTTCAATCACTCCGTGGACTCCAGCCATAAGGTCCTGCGCTGAGCTAACAAGAGTGCCATCCACCATACTCTTCATACAACTCCACAGAAAATAGTCTAGAGGTGTCAGATCTGCCAACCTGACCATGGAACTGGTCCACCTTTACTAATAGATCGATCTAAATATGCGACGTTGAGCTGATTCCGTACATTTACATCAAACCGTGCTGGAGCCGTTTTCACAGCTGTGTACTGGTACCTGTCACACTGCTCTTAAAAATGTTGCTGTACTGGAACTTACACTAGTAGCGCAGTAGGAACCGCACCAAGAGCTCTACTGAGGAATTTAGCGCAGCCGCAGGAGTATTTTTGTGCTCGTTCATCCCTGTACAAAGATGGCTAGAGGATAGCATACCCTCCGTATTAAAATACAGAAACGAATGTAATAAATTGTACACAACCGTTCGTTCTCAAATTTCGACGCTCTCCAGCATCCAAAACATACATTTCCCGACAGGGGTCCCTATCTGACACCAATCATTCTGCCATTCCGCACAACATCTAAGCGTTGTCGATGCTTTCTGGGACACCCAGTCCCAACACACACACACACACACACACACACACACACACACACACACACACACACACACACACACACACACACACACACACACACACACACACACACACACAATCACACACAATCACACACACACACACGATTATGCAATAAAGAATGGATATATTTATTTTTTGTTTTATTTTACACTCGTGAGAGGTAGCGAGGCACATTATCCAAGTACGTTTTATGATAACTAAAGCCACAATTCTTAGTAGCCTTACAGTGTGCTTCGTTCAGTGCTGATGCCTCGCCTCTCGGTCTGGGCCTCACGGCATAACTGACACTCCTACACACGAAGCCGTGTGGCTTTAATGACGACTAATAATCTCGTATTGGTACACTTCAGATTGAACGCCGTGATGGATAGGCAACTTCTTCACCATCCTTGTATTGCGTTACATTCTTCTCCTCATTTTGGAGCACTCGCTTCAAGAAATTAACCCCTAAAGATTTGTTTGAGATGAACACGATGTATAATTTTAATAAGTGTTAAGTATTAGTTTAGCGCTGCCCATTTCAGAATATCAAACTGCTACATTCACGGGCTCTCTCAAACCTATTTATTTTGTAGTCTTTAACGCCCGCTTTTACTACACCGTAGGTGGTGACAGTGTTGATACGCGGAATGAACATGGAACACCAGTGGAATAAGATGGCGGTGTAAACCGGAGAACCCGGAGGAAACCCGCTCCAGCGCCGAACCCGAGATTGCCTGGGATCGAACCCAAGCCGCTTTGGTAAGAAGCGAATTGTCTGACCAGTCGGCTACGGCGCGGCCTCTTCAAACCTCTTTTCTATAAATCACTGCTAAAGGTGTATATTTTGTTATCTACACTGAATGGTAAACAGGATAAGGCTTTGCATAAACCGTTTGATTACACATTTTGATCTATGTATACCCAATGATGCCAGAGGCTGATGTGGCATCAGTTGTTTAAATAGGGGTCATTATATATTGGCTTTCAAAATTTATGTTCAATGCCCATAAAAAATAAACCAGTTACAGGTTGTACCTAAAGTTTAAGAACGCCCATTTATATTTTGAAATCTCTTCGAACATATAACACTATACATCATTATAAATGTATAATATATTGCTTCAAATACTGCAAATAATGCTATACTTAAATTGACCTCTTCGGCTTTCAAAGACAGATTTACTCTTTTGGACATACTGTTCATGAGATTCCTACACTCTTACCCGGTAATATTATTCCAAAATTTGGATGAAATCTCTCGAAGTTCTCGGCGGTTTTTCGGTCTAAGGGCAGTTACTTTTCTACCTTCCTATCTCATATGAATATAACTGGCAAAGTTCTGTCCTCTGGGGTCGATGCAGCCCTTGGCCTACCACTCCGCTCCAGTTCTGAAAACTTTCCATCTTTCCTAAATTTTTTTATTATCTGTGCCACAAACGGTTTACTTATCCCCAGTTGAATTGCAGGGTCTATGTATAGATTGCCGCACTTATTCATGCCAATTACGTACTTGTTATTTAATATCCTTATTCCGATATTTCACCCACTTTTGGTTAACAGCCACTTCTCACAATGGAATAAAATGGGAGCTATAGCATAACTGAATGTCCTGGCATGATAAACAGTCAACATAGCAGCATTCAGTGGTGCAGTGTGCACGATACACTATAGAAAGGCACCGCTCCAGCTTCGTCGGCTCACTGGTATGGGATTGAGTCCATTTGGCAAATATTACTAATTTAAACCCCTTTTCTCAAATTTTTTTAAAGTTATAATCATTATATAAAATGTTGATAAACAGTATGTGAATACAATGTCATATTTATAGATATTCCTCTCAAATGTGCCTTTCCCTTCAGAGAAAAATAAAGTTGATGTCTCATATATTTTCGTGGTCACATCTCCACAAAGACCTAAAAACGACAATTCCTTTTCAGTTTTTCTAAAACTGAAAAATATCATAACTCCTTTAAAAATAATGACGAACATCGCGCCGCTGCACAAAATAGTTCAAGGACAGAGTATTTCGGCTAAATGTGGAGGTATCCTTAAACCTTTGGTAGGTACTGCAATACTTGTAAACCAGTTGCGTAGACCTCATAACAGGCCAGGAGGAGCCGAGGCCGGGATCACTCGTAACGCCTATTGTGGGCAGAGGTGGTGGGCGCAGCGGCCGAGCCCAGGAAGGGCCTTGTGTAGCGGGGTCAGTCAATCAGTT
>CM060966.1:43611986-43654486 GCA_030765045.1 Tenodera sinensis | reverse complement strand
GTATACACTATTACTTATAGTTAGTATATATAATAATCACTTTTGTGTATTATTATATTTGAATAATATATATATATATATATATATATATATATATATATATATATATATATATATATATATATATATATCTGTGTGTGTGTCTGTGTGTGTGTTGATCTGAATAACACCTCGCATTATAAAGGCAGAGCCAATTATTATCACATTACTAAAATATTTATTCCACAATGTGGCATGCTTCGTAACCAGTTACCGTAATAAACGTCATTCATAAATTAAAAAGTCCACCAAGCCTACGACGGCTAATAATATTACATACGATAATGAACTTTCTCCACGTCAGGATAGCGAATATCACCAACCTATATACGTCATTGTGTTATTTTACGATACTGTTCGCAAATGACATTTAGAGCAGGTGCAGTTATAGTTACAAGAAACAAAAATGAAAAAAAAAAAAAAAAATCATGAGAGCGACATACTGAAACACAAATATGCCTAAAATAGATATTAAGTTACTTTAAATATCTGAGGTGCCATTTACAACTTGCAAGGCAGGGTAAGGTGCGAAGTATGGAATTGTGAAGACGAATGTATGCTTCATAGCAACAACATTAGAGAAAGAGCATTCAGTGACGTGGCAAGTGCAGAAATTACTCTACTACGAATGGCCAAATAAATGGCAACCACCGGATTGAAGAAGAAAGATGATAAGATGGGAAATATTCAGAAAGCACTGGAAGACAGGAACTTTGAACCTACTGATTGGAATAAAAGAGAACAGAAGTGGAGAACAAGTAACTCAAGGGTAAATGCCGAAGAAGGAGGAGAAGGTGAAAGAGCAGTAGGAGGAAGAGCAGTAGGAGGAAGAGGAGAAGAAAGAGAAGTAGGAGTAGGTGAAGCAGGAGAAGGTGAAAGAGGATAAAGAAGGACATAAGGAGAAGAAGAAGTAAAAGTAGGAGCAGGAGAAGGAGATGGCGGAGAAGGAGGAGGAACAGAATGAGGAAGAGATGGAGAAGAAGGAAGAGAAGGAGGAAAAGGAGGACAATGAGGAGAAGCAGGAAGAGGAGAAGGAGGAAGAGGTGGAGGAAAAGAAACTTTCTTTACAGAAATAAATGGTCTTTGAGGAGAGGAAAAAGGAGAGGGAGGAGAAATAGAAGCAGAATGAGGGGGAAGCTTAGAAAGAGACAGAGAAGGAGAAAGGGTGAATGCTTAGGAAGAGATAGAGGAGGAGGGGAAGGCTTAGGAGGAGAAAGGGGAGGAGAAGGAGAAGGCTTAGGAAGAGATAGAGGAGGGGGATAAGCAGGGGAAGGCTTAGGAGGAGAAAGAGCAAGAGGCTTAGGAGGAGTAGGAGAAGGCAGGGAATGTTTAGGAGGTGAAAGAGCAGGAGAAGGAGTAGGAGCAGGAGGTAAAAGCGGAGGAGGAGAAGGCCGAATAGAAGGATGAGGACGAGGAGGAGAAAAAAAAGAAGAGGAAAAGAACTTTCCATTACTGAAAGAACTGCTCTTTGAGGAGAAGGAAGAGGCGGCGGCAAAAACTTTCCTTTACTGAAAGAAATGTTCTGAAATTTGCGAACGATTGTCAAAAATATGCATAGCTACATATCAGTACAACATCCTTCAGAAGTTGATACAGTTAGGTTAATTAATGCAACAGTTTATCTAATTATCATAATCATAAAACAGGAAGAGAGAATATCTTTAACTACTCCGACTGCCGCCTTTGTGTTTCGCTTGGTTTTACTGAATTCATTGGATCGAAGGGAATTCACCGCGGTTGGAATATCACATATCCCTGTGGTTCCTCAAACACTTTGGTTACAGCGAGTGTTTTCTGCTTTAAAGTTGAGGCAAGCAAAAGTACAAAGTTTCAGAGGAGGGCAAACAGCACTTGAACCCTGCCTGCCTGCCTGTCTGGCGCATCACCAACTCGCCCAAGAGGAAATTACATTTCTGCGGTAGGAACCTTCCCTCCAAAACTACAGCCCGGCATAAGAATATTGTTATCATTAAATTAATCTCTCTAAGAAATGGCTTGTTGGCTTGCTCGCTTCCTTGCTTCTTCAAATGCGTCACGACAAGCTAGATAAATGGAAACAGGGGAAAACATTGTGAAACATGGATCCAAAAGTTTCCAAATGAATTATTTATTTATTATTGATTTAATCCTTTGGATTAAAGATGCAATAGTTAGCAAATTTCGTTCAAAGTATGAGAATCATTCGTCAAAGCCTCTTGGTAAAATTTTAAACTCATAAAAAAGAAATAATATATATTCAAGTGTATGTTGTAATGCTTTTAGAATAGCAACTTTTAATGCCAATGTTTAAAGTAAAAATGAAATGAATGTATTTAAAATACGAGATGTTATTATAAAATTAATGAAATTAGGAAAATAATTATAAAAAGTATTGCGACGAAAAAAAGAAGAATGTAGAGTATGTACATGTTGAAGCCTTGGAAGTCGATAGTCGTCCCTAGAATACACGAACGGACGATTCGAAAAAGTTAAAGACAGATGCTAGTTGTGTAGCTGAAATGTGCGTAAGAAAATGCAAGGTGACTGGAAAGCAAAACAGAATTTGCGATGTTCAGTGCGTCTAAAAGTACAAAGTGCTAAAAAGTCGTATAACAAGCAGCATATTAAATAGAAAATATAGTGCCAAATAAATTATAAGTATTATCATTTCATTCAATTTAAGAGAAACTTTTCCGTCATCAACGCCTCCAAAAAAGACATCTCACGAGAATTGGTGTAATACCAGGAACATCAAGTCACAGAAAAACAAGAGAATAAAGATATTAATTGCAAACGCCGTTAAAAAGAAGCATCTTACCACAGATAAAAAACACACACGCACAGAAATAATGTTTACCCCTCAGAACAAACACAAAAATGATATTAGCTTCAAGTAAGATATACCAATATAGGAAATTGGATAGGACAATGGTTCTGCTAGTGATTCTTAGGTAAATAGAGAACATATGTGGTAGATGAAAGAATCAGTCAATTGACCGTATGTAATTTGCATGGAGGATTCCTTGTAAATCTTTATCTTTAAACATCAAAAACAGACCATTAAAAGGTGAAATCTGTTGGGTATACGTTTACCTTTGGAGTTATGAGTTTATATTTTAGTATTTGCAATGGAGTATTCTGCTCTAATTTTAGAATGGAGGCAATAACTGCCCTACTATAGCAAAGTGGCTAGTAAAGTGTAATATTGTTTATGATATGGAATTTAAGAGAAGACAGAAAAGTGTAAGGTTGAATTAAGTAAGCTGTAGCATTAACACTTGAACACATTTAATACTGTACCAATTTCACAATTACAGTCCACTTACTTATCTATCACTTTATTGTCTTCTGCAGTTTTGCATAAATACAGTTTTCTGCTTGTTAACACTGTCTACTGCAGTCTGTTTACTTACACAACACAAATCTGTTTACTTCTCGTAGTCTTTACTCAGGCCTTTCAGTGTCTTCCTTCACTTTCTCTGGCTCTCACACACTAACTTCGACAATACAATCACTCGATGCTTAATAAATCGTCTTTGCTTCGACACGGCGATATCACTGTACTATTTACAGCTTCTATTTTTTGTAGAATCGAGTCTCAACTCAACAGCCTGCATATAAAGAACTAAAGAGTTGAGAATTCCACAAAGAAAAATGTATTTTATATTCATTCTCTTGTGTAATATAACATGACTACACAACGGAGAGCTCGAAATGTTTAATGTTTAACCTCTTTACGCAACACACTTTCTACTAAGAGACTTACTAAAGGAATTTCAAATGTTAATCACTGCCCTTTTTCTAGCCTTTGGTCGTCAAAGACTATCTAGCAATCAGAATGTAATATTTTCTCAGACCCATTAGAGAGCTTCCTAGGTCATGTATACATAGAAATAGGAATTAAGACACTGTGTAGTTACAGTAGCTATTTCATAAAATTGGGCAGTTAGGTAATGAACTTAAAGCCCTTCCTAATTATACGGACAAAGGAATGCTCTAAAATATTAGCGCGAATAATAAATAACACATGAAATGGAATCTTCAGATATAAACCAACAATATCTTAGAAAATTCTGCATTTCTGACAAATGTGACCATGTTACAATATCGAATAACATCTGCTGATAAATGCTCACAGGAAATTTGTTACGGCGTTTTGGCGACATTAATATATTTTCGTCAGATATAGATTGTAAAAAGGTACTGTTACTGAATGTACGACGATATTTAAACTAGGTGAACGTACTTTTTGTCTGATTGCCGTTCCACCTACTCAGTGTCACGACATTAAGCATTGTTCATTATTTTAATTATAGTGAATGACTTGCATGTTTTGTCGTAATATACATCAGTCAAATTTCTAGTTTCATCACATTCTCATAAGTTGTAAGTACTGGCGTTCAGTTAAGAATGTTACTTAATTAGGTATCCTGAGATATTCTTAAGACCTAAACTGTTAAATGCTGTTGTAACTGTGTGTATGAGTGTAACAAGCTTCCAAATGTTAATGTGTTGCTCTCTAGCGCACCTTCGGGAATCTCTGCAGCTGCCTGCCAGACTTGCAGAGGTCCTAGCGGACGACAAAACAGCGGTTGATAGAGTTTTTAATTTTTTAGCGGAGTGCAATATCATTTTGAGGATTTAAAATTTTAATTATCTGTTTCTGCTTTTGGACATATTTATCACCTTGTTTCATATCTGGCTATTGCCACTGCTTTTTACCTTTGTATATTTTTCTTGTTGCTAGTATTTTTATTTTTTGAGTGAAATTTGTATCTGGCTATTGCTATGAATCTTTTAAGGGCGCTGATGACCTAGAAGTTGAGCGCCCTTAAACCAAATCAAATCAAATCAAACCAAATGTTTAACATAACAAAGAGCGCCATTATAGTCAATAGAATACAGCGCAACAGACACATAATAAAAATGAGATATCTTGGTGTATTCGCGATTAATTTCACATTCTGTACATTTGCATTGATTGAAATATGTGGAATCTTTCTTTACTTACCATTACATGCAAAATTTCACGATAGTGTGTTAAATCCAGGTACGTACCTGAAAAATAGAACACATTATGTAGACCAATGATAAAAAAGGAATAACTGTATTTCCATTTTATCTCAAATCTAATGTATACACAAATTGTACTTGAAACCCAGTACTGTTTCTGATATTATATGCCACACACTAACACAAGAAGGTAAACCTCATAATACATTATGAGCCCTTCTTTATGAAGATCATACTACTTATCCATTGCGACTGTAGGAGCGATTCTTCATTACCCTGTCCAGATTTCTCGTAATGAATTAAAATGTATTATTCCATAAGCTGTCAATAAAATCACATTCTTATCTTAGAGCAGGCATGTCCAAACACCGGGCGAGTCTATGATACTTCTCGTATGACACGTTGCGTTTGGAAGGAGAGATTGGAGATAAATCGACCTTTGCACCGTCAAGTAGTGTTATCTCAAGCAATGACCGAACATTGTGATAAGAAGGGGACTGCTGTACATTCACAAGACCAAAAGAATTTAAAAAATGTTTTGCAATAGGTAATGTTCAAACAATAGTAAGTTAAGCATCAGATGGATTTTAGAAAATTTCATAATACAACTGTGACAGACTTAACACTAGCATACGTATTTTTATTCTTAACTTACTTCCTGTATGTTTGCTACATTATTGGAAGCCACAAGTTTGGCATAGTATTTGTTATATACTGTGTGTGTGGTGGGGGGGGGGGTGTGGGTGTGTGTATGCAGTAACGGAGGGGGAACGCCTCAACCCACCTTGACCCCGACATGGATCTTTTGCGGGCTACCACCCCCCCCCCCTAGGACTAAGGGATGAGGCAAACTGAGAGCATCGCCTTGTTAAAGAGCGGAGCCAGCGAAGCCCAGAGGCGCACAGAAGCCTCTTAACAGTTACAGATATTGACATCTGGCGCACTCCAGGGAAAGGGCGACGAGGTGGCCCTTGTGCCCCAGGCAGCAACTTCCAGGAGGGCAAGGATAGGGTTCCAGAGCGCAAACATATGTGCCAGCTGTACGCATCCGCCGGAACACACCGCACTACCAACCATCCTGGAGCCTGACAAGAGAGGGAAATGAAAAATGAAGGGAAAGGAATCCGCGTAGAAAAGAATCCATCTCACCGTTCACCTAGGGACAAGGTGAAAGCACGGAAAAGCCCAAGTTAGAGTGGTCGGTCAACGGGGATTGAACCCGTGACCTCCCGAACGCGAGTAGCACGCGTTGCTGCGCCGCCACCTTGCTCGGTCCCTACAAGGTAAATAATTCCATCTGCAACTGCAATGGTACTGGTTTTGTTTTCCCCAAGGGGTTAGCAAAAAGAAGAAGCCAAGCTTTTAAAATCTTTGAATCTGTGAACTGTAAATTCATATTTCAACCTATTAGTTCAACAGAACATTTCTTCCACCCACTCCTCTATGATATGTTTGTAAGACAGGTAGGATTTAGACGACATCTCTCAGTTACAATCCACCACTATTTGTTACGAGAACAACATTCACGGCAAGCGTTGAGGTGTGTCGGTAGATACAAAGTCCGCGTGAGGCACAGGGAGGGTAAGCCAAGTTTGGCTGTCTTAGAGCATACAGCTTTCATGAAAACGAACGCATGTGTGCACAAATTTATTTGCATCATGGGCTGTAAAACTCTGAGTTATTGAAACAGCATATCATGACGATGCAAAAGTTCTAATGGAAGCCATATTTCTATCAATTAATATTAAAGATCCGAAAGATCCGAATGATCACCGATAATAGTTATTCTTTAGGTATATTTTAGAAAAGTAGTGTATGACTGTAGGTCATAGATGCGACTCGTATTTTTACGTTCATTACCATGTATCTTGCAACCAGAAGTTTGATACCAAGATTTCACTAGAGATATACATTTTGAGGTTCTTTTTATTAAAATTCTTTTAGATATAAACTTGGCATTTTAGTTCAACATTTCCATGAATGCGATACTAAGGGTTTCAAGGAAACATCTCACTCCAAATTATTATTCGATAACTTTGATTCTCAAGAGTGGCATTAATGAGTTTGACTAAAACGCCATATTTTAAAGATATTTCCATGACAACTGAAACCTATTTGTTGAATTCTCTGGAAATAGGCTCCGAAGTCTTCTTCATTAAAAATGACTTTTGCATTATTTGTGAAGCGTAAACGACAGACAAAATCTTACTTCACTAAAAAGGAGTATTTTGTTAAGGCACACAATTTATGTAAAATACGTTTTTGGGGTCACTGAACCATTTCCAAGGTATTCCTTATCATTGATTTGAATTTTTAAATACTCTTGTTTTGTCAAACAGGAAGTCGTTATTCTCTTTTTATGTGCTGGCCATGCAAATGAAATGTCAAAGCCATCACACAGCGACCAGCTCTTGAAGTATTTAGCTATCACTTAAGCAACTGTATTCACCCACTTTCATTGCACCTATAAAACATGCAATAAGATAATTCTACATACGTTTATCTCAATTTTCATGAAGTGGATAGAAGAACGAGTAATATTAGAGTATGACTATGAGTAATATTAGTTAATACTCACATTTTACTTTCTCTACCACGTACATAGTAGGTTGCGGAAGTATTGCATTCCATCCAAAAATTCGATACCAAAATATCCTGGAAATAAACATTTTGAACTCCTTGAACCCGAAAAAGGCATTTATAGAAAAAGATCTGTGTGTGTGTGTGTGTGTGTGTGTGTGTGTGTGTGTGTGTGTGTGTGTGTGTGTGTGTGTGTGTGTGTGTGTGTGTGTGTGGTATATGGTGGTGGTGTGTGTATGTGCGAGTGAGTGTGTGTCTGTGTGGGTGGGTGGGTGTGGTATATGGTGGTGGTGTGTGTATGTGCGAGTGAGTGTGTGTGTGTGTGGGTGGGTGTGGTATAAGGTGTGTGTGTGTGATATATGGTGTGTGCATGTGTGTGAGTGTGTGTGTGGTATGGTATGGTGTGGTGGTGGTGATGTGTGTGTGTGTGTGTATGTGTGTGTGTGTGTATGTGTGTGTGCGTGTGCGCGCGCGCCTTTGAACGTCATAACTCAAAATTCAATAACAAAACGTTGGTCAAACATGAAACTTTGTGTTTGAGTTCAGTACGTTCCAAGGAAAGATACCCACTATAAGGAAATGTATAATCAAATCATTTGTACAAACGTTTATCTCTATTAAGGTGAAGTGCCCGGAAGAGTAAATGCTTCTAAGAGTGCATAGAGAAAGTATTCAAAACGTATTTACACACATACCTACACCCGCATTTATTAGCACAAAAAAGACGTAATTACACATGCCCGAAGCGGGACTGGAAACAGTAATCCTCTGTGTCTGGAAACACCAAATTTAGGCACTTTAGGGTGTGTGGCTATGGGTACCGGATATTCAAACCTTCAAAACGGACAGATCTTTGCTTCACCTTGATTTAGAGTGCAGCACACTGAGTTGAGAACGTTCAATTTTCAACCGTTGCTCAAACCAGTGTGCTATAGGCAACTTGCCAAACTTTCGTTTCATACAGTCTCTATACTTAATCTGATTAACAAATATTCTTGTGTGCAGTCGTAACTAGGTAAATTCTAGAAACATCCCAGATTGTGGAAGGAGGGTTTCTGTGGGTATAAAAAGCAGATGAAAGTGGACCCATTTGTCATTATGTGCGACATTGTGTTAGAGAACTCCTGCATATGGATTCCATTACAGAATTTGTAACCAAAGAGGATATCAGTAGGCAATCGATCAATATCCCTGCATATTTTTGTGATCAATACTGTTAGCAGTACCGTATACTTGACTGCAGCAAAAGTAAAATATCAACTTTTATGCAAACGATAATCATTATTGTGTGATACATGTTATGTATTTCTATTATATATTTGTATAGGGTGTGTTTAATAGGTTCATTAATTAGTCAGTGATAGTAGCATTTCTCAAGAGAAACAACATACAGGTAGAAATTACAAGATATATGTTTCAAAAGGAAACAAAACAATGGCAAAAACGTAAAGGGTTAACCAAAAAGGTACTGAAGAAATTAATCCTTGTATGTGAATGATCTGGCAACGAAACTTGCACACCGATGAAACAGAGTAGGTTTAACTATACCACATGTACGGCGATATTTATTGTGTATGAGATGTCTGGTCAGCAACGAAGAGGGAGCGGTAAGTCAAAACAAACCAATTTGATTGTGGTTTAACTTGTTCAGCTTCGAAATGTTTCAAAACTAAACTTAGTAATTTTCATGGAGCATAGGAAAATAAAAAAAACATGTGACATTAATTGATAGCTAATAAACACATAAATTTTGCACCTATAAAATATATATCTAAGTACCAGAAATTCATTGTGAAATACAGTGTTCATTGAGATTGATACTCTTTTTCCGTTTCTTCTTTATGATGCGCTTTTATTGCTGTAGAATTAGTGTTTTAGTGCAACTTCATTATATATTACAAAAGTCTCAAAAACAAATCTCCCGAGATATTCGCTTACACACTTCTGTATTGCGAGAAGATGCGCTCGAGGTCAGCTGATGTTATGAGTGCAAAGTGTAAATACGTGATATACAGTTATTACTCTCAGGTGAACTATTTCGCTTCAGCACATCCTTGATTACACACAGTTTAGAATATCCAAGAATGTTATGTAGAGCTGCAAGAAGCAGGAGTCACTCTCTTATTGTAAACAACACTACGCTACACTAGTTAACTCTCTCATATTCTTGGCATATGCAAAAGTTCTATGTAGAGCTGCAAATAAAGTGACTGGACTGGACTTTGTGATTTGTCACATTGTCAGTTGACACAATACATTTCAGGAAGCCACGGCGACTTTCAATCGGAGAAAGTACAGACGATCTACCTTATGCTGCCTTTGTCCTATAAACAAAACTCCGTGTAAAAGTTCTGATAATGGCTCTTAAGAAATGACAGAAATTATCAAATAAAGATAATATAAACTGCTACTATCCAAGGTGTAAATAAGCTCCATTCTCAAAATATAAACCGTTTCTGGTCTTGTTTCCGACATTTGGAAACGTTGGCGGTGAATTAAAGGGATATATCCATTAAAAAGGTGCGACAAATGTGCTGTCACTTAAAATATTGTTAGCTAGCCCTTCATCAAGTTAACAAAAATGGAACAAATCTAAGGAAAACCGAGAGAGTAATAACTTTCCTGTGGCTTCAGATAGGCCTATACAAATATACAAATATACGTATAATGGAAACGATGACGATCCTCAAACTTGTGGAAGCAGGGCGAAGCTTTACTAGCTGTATTTGAGAAATAAATATGGTATATTCTAGCGGTTTTTTTTCCGTAGCTAGTGCGCGTAACTTTAGTAAAACAGGTTTACTAATAGTTAAAGAGAACTCGTTTAGATCCAAATAAGTATTATATATTCATTGTAATTTTGCAAAGTAAACTTGCGTGTGTTAAATATATATACTGTATATATGTATATACTGCTTGCCCCAATGGGTACTAAAGGAGTTGTAATACGAGGGGTGTTCAATAAAGACTGACACTAATATTCATACAACAATGTATTGTAAAAAGTCACTCATACAGACTGCTGCCCCCCTCAGAATACTTCTCCCTCTGACATTCCTGGAAAACGTGCAGGAAGCCATTCTTTGAGAGCCTGTTCAGGGTTGCCTCTAAAGCTTTCACTGCTTTGGTGTCATTGTCGAACCGACATCCCGTAAGTTCCTTTTTGGCTCTCGGGTTAAGAAAAAAGTCACATGGAGCTAGGTCAGGATTATAAGGTGGAAGAGGTACCGTGGACATATGATTTTGTGCCAGGAATTCGATAACCGCATCAGCAACATGTGGCTTGGCATTGCCGTGATGAAGCTGAATGAGATTCTTTAGCTTTTTGGGGATGTGATCCTTTACCAATTGCTTCAGAATAGTGTTATAGTAATCTGCAGTGTCTGTAGAGTGTCTTGGAACTGTGAGAATGCAGACTATCCTCTGGTAATCAACAGTAATGACTATGCCCTTATTGGGTGACTTCTGTATTCGTGACGATATTTAGAGCCGATTATCAAACACGTTCACCCTCACAGACTGTCAACAATCAACTGATAGAGCTATCACTGTGTGATTTTCAGTGATTAGCAACTAGAATACGTAGTTCAATGGCACATGGACAGATGTCGCAATCAGGCACTTAATGAAAGGGAAAAAAAATCAGTGCCAGTCTTTATTGAACATCCCTCGTATGTAGGTAAATACTTCAGCAAGTTCAAAATAAGCAATAATTTAGGTGCTGTCAATAATTATAACCACTGAATTAGACACATCACATATTTATTTATACTTTGGAATCACCTAAAACATCTTCTTATCCCATATCCCATATACTGAATGCACTAAATTCTCTTAAGGCGTAAAGTGTAAATATAATTTCTTTATATTTGCACTGCTGGGTTACTGAGTGTATTTTATGTCAAATCCTCTTATTAGTTTTAAATGATTTCTCCCTTAAAGTTTTGCTGAAACATAAGTTTCCTGCGATTTTTCTATATAGTGCATGGTTCAATTAATAAACAATAAAATTGGTAGAATATTTAATTGTCAATACATTACCATTCCTTTGTCGCTTTTTCTGCTATTAGCACAGAGAGGTAGAGCTTCAAAGAACCAGTAATTGGTGTCTATTTCAGTTGTTGATAAAATAAGCCACTTAGGTACAAAATTATATTAAATAATTGGATTCCAGTGTGTCTGTTGGAATACATTCTTGAACAATACGATTGGCAATGTTCGTGTATGTGAGGAGCAGAAGGTAGGAATTCTGACAGTAAAAACTACCTGCCTGAATACTGCTCGGAAAGCTTAAAGTAAAACCACCCCTCCTACCTCTCCCGTCTTTATCTCCAGTAGCTCATAAACACATGAACACGTGGCGAAAGCAGGCTGGCCTACTTTGGACTTTCATAGGCCTTAAGTGTGAACGTATGCACTGGAAGTCGCATTTATATACAAACTATTCACCTCTTATCCGACTCTGTCTCTAGAATATGAAGGTAATATATTAAATAATGTTGAACTATCTCGTTTACCCTTCAGGATAGATGAAATTGCTATTGGACCTTTTTGTTCGTCATATTTGAATCTGTCATCACGCTAAATCACGCTCATACACCTGTGTAACACCTGTATGTGATTCTTAAGCAAATTACTGCTGTGTTCGCAAGAAAATAAGTTTGTCCTTTTATAATTGATGAACAAAGCGATGAGTCAATTTCAAAATGGTTCATTTCTCAGTCATAAACCATTGTACCTGACCATTTCCATAATTTTTGCTAAGTAGTATTTCATTATTACACGAAACAATACAACTGCTGACATTAGGGAAGGAATGGCGGTATCACAAACTTCCCCGTGTGTATTGTCAATAACAGCTCATTGGCTGAATATTAATTGCCATATTTACCACATTAATTAACAACACATTCAACTATTGCGAAAGGTAAAGAACATAATTGAACATTATTCAGTAAATAATCTGCGCAGTCTGAACTGAAGAAGCAAAGTCTTGTTTACTAGTGGGACTTCCGCCGGATGCACACATTTGCGTAAGGAATGAAGGTCCAAGCCAGGCAGCCCTAGAAGACTGGTTTCTCCAAGTGTCTGTTACAAGATAATGCAATAATTCTGGGAGAGGTTGCTTTCTTTCCGAGCAGCATTCACGAGAACTGAGCAGGTAGTTTTTACTATCGGGCTTCCTGACCTTCTGCTTTACACACACGGCAAAGTTGCGCGCGGCCCAGCGTATGTCCGCAAATTTATTGCAATAGATATGCTGGAATCCAATTATAATATCACTTAGCAGATGACTCATTTTAGCAATGAAAATACAGAAATAATTCATCCTTTGAAGCCCTATCTTGCTATGCTAACTATAGAAGTAAGGGATAACGGAGCAGTGACGTATTAACAATCAAACATTTGGCCAAACTGACGCTTTATTTGTGCAACCATGCACCATAGAGGATAATGGAACTCATGGTTTATCTTAACGTCAAGAAGTCGTCGTTAAAGTCTGTACACTCGTATCTCCAACACTTTGTTTCCTACAAAATATTCTGTAACCTTATAGGAATAAATACCACTTTGGCATCCCTTGGTAATATAATTAGTAGATCATAAAATTGGTAACTTAGGATGCTGGATTGGTATTTAATAATCAACACTTTCTATTGTCTAAGATAAACGTTTAGCAACACATATTCAAAGGCAAAGGATTCCAACTGACGCAAATTTTACACATATGCACGAAGATCCTAAACCTAAATATATTTCACTACAGCAGCTCAATAGTGTTCGATGGGTTTTACGATCCTGCGCGTTCCTTATCTCGTATTTACTGGCCTACTATTTATGCAGATCATCTCAGTTATTTTGGTGCGCACTGTATCTCATTAAAGGAATGGAAACCTGATCGCGGGGAAATATAATTTGCAATCTTTTGGCCTTATTGTACCTTTATATCGCATTGTGGAATCAATTTTCTACTCGAGGTTAATGCTTTGAAAAGGTGGGTGGTGTTCAAGTGGTTGGTCTAGAGCCACTTGGCTTAATATGAAGTATAAATCCAAGCGCGACGGTTGAGGGTGAAGGGGCAGAACGTGCTTGGAATGACGTCAGTGATTAGCACCCACTTGCTGCATCACTGGAACTCAAAGTGACTGATTAAACAGAGTGCTTGGCATAGCGGGGTGGGAAACTAAGCTTGTAGTCTCTAGTACCCATTTAGCATAATCACATATTACCCAAGAAACGGTAACATCCAGGGCTTGATCCAAGCCTGTTATTCTTTCACCCGTTTTATGAGGTGTAAGTGCACTAGTTTCACACTGCTGGGAGTTTCCTCCTAAAGCAACAAGCAGATTGTTCAACTATGATATAAATATTTATTCAGGAATTAGTCAGGTGTGGCATTTGTTCATGTGGTGTTTAACAGTACTCTACACTGAAAGACATTTTCTAAGGTTAACAGCCAATTTAATCGAACAACCGTTATTTATATATTTGTCACTTACTTGATTATATAACCCAGTGCCGTTATACAATTCCTATTTTCTGGTCTTAGTTTAACACACAATCATTTTAAATTGCTGCCCACCTTCGTAGCGCAGTGGTAGCGCGCCATCCTCTGGCACGGAGGACCCGAGTTCGATCCCCGGTACCGGCATGGGGATGTTTCCCTTGCTCGGAGGTCTGGCACGGGGTGCACTTAGCCTTGTCAGGTCCTGGAGGGACCAATTGAGGGGAAGTAGCAAGTCCAAGTCATTAAGGCCGCGCAACTGGCAGGGAGGGCTCGGGGTGCTGACAGGGGCCCTAAGTTTCTCCGACGCCATCCGAAGGCACCCATAAATCCCTAATCCCCAAAGCCCCCTCCCCCTTTTGAACCCAGACTGTGCCGGGTCCTGGCTGCCAGTACCAGCCTACACCAGAAAAGAAAGCGTTAGCAGAGCGCACAACCACCGCCAAGCCGCAACCCTCCGAACACCGTCGCCTGATCCTACAGCTGTGAAGCAGGGGATAATGAAGGGCATTATAGCTACAGGAAATGCGAGTCAGATAAGTTAGGAAACCACAAAAAAAAAGTTCTGGGTCAGAGTGGGAGGTCGGCGGGGATTGAACCCGGGACTTCATGAATGAGAGTCACAGCGGTACCACCTCACTTGGTAAAAGGCGGAAGTAGAACAAAGATTAAGTAGAGTGGTAGAACCAGATAGGGGGTAGGGGCTGGGCATGGTACAAGCGGTTTTATATTTCCTTACAAACAAGTACTGTACATTATATCTACTCGATTTTGTACTCTCGAGGTACATGCTCGAAAGTAGATTCATATAAAAACGTATAACGTCATACCCCATGAACAAGTGTTTCCATTCTTTGAGAATTTATTTAAAGTGATTATAGCAACACATATTCAAAATAAATTCACATTAAAAGCTAACAATCTAACTAAAATTGTAACAGATAAGCTTATAATCCTATCATTTCTCAGCATTTTGGACTGCTCCGCTGCAATTGCAGAAGCATACATAATTCTAACACCTTAAGTACATAAAATTAATATCATCAGACACTCATGTAATTTAACTCTTGAACCTTAATTATATGTAATATTCACGTACATTGGGACGTTACAGGTTATAATTCCATGACCGTGCGCACTTTGTCTGGGTCGCACTAAGGGCTTCAAGCATTGTGTAAAGAATTGGATTCCAACGTGAACGGAGGTGCCTAATTGTTGGAGTGACAACAAAAAACCCTAAATGGAAATTCACTACGCCAATTTTATGTATGGTTAGTGTTTGCACAAACTCTATGCATGTAAAAATACGTATCATTAGTGTCAAGGGGTGTTAGGGATTATATCCATTGCTTGGGTGTTTTAGCAATTGTTTGCACTAACAAAATTTCTGAAACAATACCTCGGTTTAAATGTTTTTGAATGTGAGAAATATTTGCAAGCAATGAGCAAGGACGAGCTAAATTTGCACATTTTCAGAGTAATTGAAATGGTCCCAAACAATGACGAAGAAGAATGTTTTATATTTTCAACGAATTCAAGTTACGGTATTAGAGAATGGATAAATTGGATGACGAAGACCAGTTCTGTAACTTGGCCCAAAGAAGCCACTAATCAAGAAAACGCATGACAACAGTTTACTGTGCAAGCGGACATGTGACAAACGTCAGAAAAAGAGTGTGTTGATTGTCTAATTTGATTGTTGTTTATACAAACTGTAGTTTTCATCACTAATTAATTTCATATCTAAATTACATTTTTCACACCATATGCTCAATCTCATATAACATTGTAAAATATGTAGCATTGTACATTTTTTGAAAACTACTTTTGAATAATACGCATTCTTGTATTAAAGGCTTAAAAACAATAATAAGCTTTTAATTGTCATATGCAACAAATACAACCCATTTGAAGTGCTACATGTAAATTTTACACACCGTAGTATTTAGTGTAGGTGAAAAAGTGTTAATGTTCTAGGGTTAAAACACTTCCATGTATCTCTTACTACAGAATCGTTGCATGTTGCTATCCATAGGTAAAAGAGCAATTACTTGTACAGTTATTAGCAGTAAAACTTGGGAGAGAACAGCAGAAATCCAATTTCCAAGCAGACAGACCGGACAACTCCATCTGAACTCTAGAATCCTGCATATTCAAAACAAAGAGCTGGTCTGTTGCATGGTGCAGCCGAGAGGAGAAAGTGGAAACAAATGGCTCAAAACGTAATTGCTACAGCATTCATACGCTCGGTCAAATGAGTACTGAAAACGTTACATACACCTGCAGGATCTGTAACGTAGTTGCAACACAAGGCCAAATTATTTGTTATTTATGGAGCTAATTAAGTAAATGGGTTTTTAGAGTAAATTAGTCAAAAGTACAGCTGCGTATAGGCAAGGAATTTTGAGGAAATCGAAATAAAATTGACATAGCAGTTGCTTAATACTATGATGAAGCGGCTATGGGTCAAAGTTACCGGGAGTTGAGCGTCGGGCGGTCAGAACAGTAAACGGATAAGTCCGGCAATTGCCCAGCGTAAATATAAGTGCGGTTGGCAGATAACTTGAACCTTATAGAAGCTTCGCATCCTCTATGCAAATTTCCTACGACTACATAAGCGAGCGCTGTTTCCAGACGAGTGACTACCGCGGTGACGTGTAGCGAGTGGTATTTCTACAAGGGAGCAGAGATGTCTTGTGTTTGGCTCCCCAGGGAGTGAACCGTCCGGAAGAAGAGGCATCGTCGTGCGTATTTCATTACAGGCAAGTAGTGGAGATCTGTCTTCTTCTGCTTTCTTATTATTTGATGATGCAGTTTGTTGCTTTTGTTTTCTTTAATTGCAGTGTTTTTTTAATAATATTCGCTACTATTTACCATTTTGCATTTCTGAATGAGACAAGCTACATTGTATGCTTTCTCCATTCGCTGCGAAATTATTTGTACCTACCCAATTTGACCATTATAACGCTTTTAACGTGGCAGCATGTGATGATTGTGACATATTGAACTTTGTATAGCGCAGAATGTGTCACAAAAACAGAGCGCACAGTAATCAACAGCACACTGCCAGTTGTACAGCCTGAACCCGTGTGTTCAGTATGACATCGTGTATTAACAAGTAGAGTGGTAGCAAAGTTGATTCCTCGTTCAATGAATATTAGTCCTAGATGTGTTCATCACCGTCTCTGGCCAGTTGAAATTATTCGGGTCTGTCTAGGAACTGTCAAGGACTACGGCGCATCTCTGTGACCTGTACGTTTGTGACCTGTAGCGTCATGTGTGGTTACATCCCTTCATTTGTTCCTTCTGGGCGTATTAGCTGCTATAGATTTATGTCGGTCACAGTGCGCGAGGAGTCCCTTCCTATACCCTATATCCTCCCTATAACTTTAGATACGTATAGCCAGTAGAGCAAATACTGCATTGCGTCCCAAATTTCGATTGAGATTTCATTTTAATATGAAGATATTCCTATATGTGTTTTAAGTATACGGGTATGTATACGGGTATATATGAAAGCACCATTTCTGGTAATTGAAAACGTGTAATGAACAATATTACATCAATATCTTTCATTTGTGATTTTATAATTTTACTTCTTAAGAGTAGTATATTTCAAGCTGATTAGCACCTCCAAGTAGCAGTGAAGCAGAAAACAGAATGGTACTGGAACCGAGTTCCTATGCTTTCTACAAGGCCAGTGACCTCGCGCTAGCTAGACCAGCAGGTAACCCACTGAGATGCCAGCCAACACGGATGGTAGGTATATACGGCAGGCCTCCATTTCGCCACGCAGTTACGAGCATGCAGAAAAGCATAGGTAGTAGATTATGCGATTGGTTTGTAGGAAAGCTGCTAGATGAAGAGAAACAATAATTAACACATCGAAATGGACACATACTAAGGTACAGTTCATGAAATTATCTTCACTTGTAGCCCTTACAGACTGCATAGCGAGGAAAATAGCTGCCAGAATTGCGTTTCATTTGCTCTGGCATTATTATTTGAAAATTAGAACTTTCTGAACAGTATGAAACAAACAAATTGAATGTACTTGTTGCTGTGGACACGCAGGCAGCTGATAGCGATTAAGGCTTCCGGGGAACCATAGCAGTTACTAGATTTCGATCGATAGCTTCCGCAATTTCAGTGAGATGCTACTTTGATGTTAGTGCAAACAGCCATAATGATTTATATCCACATCATAGTGCAATAAGTTAATGGATTGTATACAACATAGTCTGTTAGCGTTTGAGCAGAGAAGTAGGGCACAGAAAATATATCACGAGTTCTGTCGACCTCTACTTTCCGTTTTGCTATTAATGCCCGAAGCAAGGGAACAATGAAAGCTTTAATTTATGAAAGCTAATGTTCAAGTGCTTCTTGCAATATTGAACAAAGCAGGGGTATTATCATAGGAACAGCATAGCGGCAATTTCCAGAGATACATTTAGCTCACGGCGTGTTTGTTAATGCAGTCCGTTACATTGTTACCAACTGATCGGATATTTAAATATTGACGCAGTTGCGTACTGAAACATACGCCAACTAAGAACGTCTCTGAATGACTGTGAATATATCGCCAGGGCATACCCTGCATATTCTTGGCTATATGTAAAACCTCGTAGTGCTATTTCATTAATATAAACTTCATTGGTCAAAAGTAAAATATTGTGACAAAATTACTAAATCCAGTGGAGTTACTTTTCTATCACTTTACTGTGCTCTGAAATTTTATCACAAACACACAGTTTTCTTTCCGTCGATATCACAGTCTACAGTCTTTTCTTACCATAACATCTCACAACCTTTACTTCTCATAACCTGTCTCAGTGCTTTGAGTGTCCTTCGTCACTTTCTCTGTCTCTGATACACTAACTACGACGACGCGATCACTCGACACACCTTAGATCTTCTTTATGACGTGCCCACGTATCCATCACGTCCACATACGCACAGGTGTTTCTCACTGACACAATGACCGGCTCATGTCTGCAACTGTCGCTCTCTGCTTTGCTGTTCCTCGCCTCCTCATTCGAGGGGATGAAGTCACACGGACCTTTCTCGACTCTCACAAACGTGCCGCAGTTAGATCATTCTCGAAGGCTCCGGAGAAAATCCCTTTGTGTTGTTGATAGTCACGTGTTCGCTCGCGTGAGTGGGAAACGATCTTGTGCCTTGTTTGCTCGTCGGCCTAGTTTGTGGTGTGAAGTAGCTTGGTCCCGTCCATCCTTTGCTGTGCGCAAATCCTGCGTCACAATATTTTTAAGTTAATTAAACGATTGACTTTGTAAAACTTGGAACACTATATAAATCATGTTGTAATTTATGTTTCACTGCTCATACACCCACAGACAGACATACACACACACACACACGCACACGCACACACACAGATATAGCAAGCAGAAAAATTGACCTATAAAATCACATTGCCAAAATATGTGTTGAAGAGATTCTCAAATTTACCTCTGATGTACACTCACGGTTGGTGTTCTTTGCAGTTCAGATGAGAAAATTGTTGTTGGACTCAGGTTTTTATTATTCCATCTTTCATCCTTTTCTCTAGGCATTTTCTGGAATATAGACGAAGCCCACTGCATTAGATTCCCTAGAGGTCAGTTTTATTTAATGCGATAATGAACATAAAGAACAATATCACTTATAGGTTGATTTATCGCTATTTGATATAGGTGAAATACAAGTTTTCATTGCTTTTTTTCAGTGTGACATGAAAAGGACAGATACGGAGGGGTTACGGCACGTGAGCTAGAATTAATGCCACCACGGAGGCACCCTCCGGAGGAAGGACGAGGACAGAGGAAACACCGGGCGACCAGCTCCATACGAATGACACAGACATTGACAGAGATTTCCAAGCTTTTCCATGTTTGACGACACCTCGAAAACGTTAGGTCTTCTGGGACCATCCTCGCCGCGGGCTCCAATGCCCCCAGATGTCGCCCCTCCACCCGGATCCCACGGACAACTAGGGACTTCCAAAGGATATCATCAGTCCCAAGCTGCATCTAACGCCTTCGCTGACACTTGCGGTCCTGAATGTTCCAACATGATGCAGGATAATGAAATGATTAATGAAACGAAATGGAGGGGCAGGAAATTCGGGATATATAATTATTCTTCCCAGTATTCTCCTAGTGACCCTGGTAAATCTCCGAAGAACCCACAGGTCAGCAGTCAGCCACGGAAATCGAATCCATGACCTCCCGAATGCGAGCCTGACACCTTACAGTGGAGCCATCTCGCTCGATTTCAGTGTAATCAATGCTATAATTCAGCTTCACTGCACAAAAACATCCATAGAAGTTACAATAATTTAACTCTAGTGGAAAAAAGAGTCATAATTTTAAGTACTTTTTTCATCAACGTAATGCTAAGGTTTGAAAGCATGGCCCTCGCGTGCACCACTTGTAATGCGTACCCAATATCTTGGTCTTGTATGAATCTGCTGCGGCTGTTACAGTTCCTATAGGACCTTTTTTCTTGGCTATGAAGATAGACCACACCGTTTAAGGTGGCCAATACCTTTAGTAGAGGCTAATAACTGGGATATTTGAAAGAGTTGGCGACTGTTTGAGGGTAGATAATTAAGCTTTTTCTAAATCTCATAAGTTAACATCTGACGGATCAATAACTTTCCGGTTTAAAATCACTTCTTGTAACAACACAGAGAAGTGTAAATTACTATGAATCACTAGAATATTTAGTAGCAATTTCTCTTGAGGTTAGCTCCAATATGTATTACTTCAGTGAGGTATTTGGGCGCTGGTGGCTGCCGATAACTGATCACAGAAACACGTCTATAACTACTTTATTCTTCACCGGAATTTCTAACATTCTTAATATTTGAATCAGACGTTCAACATTCTAAGAAACATGAGCAAATACAATTTTTTTCACCATTGGGGTGCGACAATGTGACGAAGTGGGATAGTTCAGCTAATAACATCTGTGGGAGGTCGCATTCTCAGAATGTGGTGGCGAGGAAGCGAATCGGGTTGAATATATAAATAATATCACCGTTAAATTAATTTTTAATTTTGTAAGGTAAATTATTTCCTGGATATTTGTTTTTAAAATAATCAGGAAAACAATAAATGATAAAATAATCGGTAGAACAAACACCTTCTTATGGGATTAGACTACCTTTACTTTTATGATCTTTTATCTTTTGACTGGAAGATATTCATCCCATTTTCTATTTAAAATGTTAATTTTATTATTTAGCGTATTAATTCAGAAAGTGTTAATTCTTGAAAATACTTGGCAGTGCAAAACATTTTGCATTAGATTAATCTAGGATAAGCCATCTTGTCTTCTTCTTCAAGTAGTACATTTAGTTTCCAAGACAACGCGGTCATGAATGTCATGGTAACAATGTAAATATCTGAGCATCGCCCTTTATTTTATACCAAATCTCTTCTTTTCATTATTTTAGATTATTTTATCATAAAGAACTGAGTTCCCAAAACAGTAATAATAATTACATTTTCTAAGTTTAAATTTGGAGCATGAAGTTTTACACTTTTAACTTTAAACAAAATACTTGCATACACTTAGTTTCTTTTAGTTAATTTCTCAAATTCTTCTTCTCAAGTTGTTCCCAAAGCCACATAGAGTATTCCAGGTTTCTCGTCCTGTATTTTTACTCGATTTATTATAGTTGCTATTACTATTTTTATGTTTATAATCTTCTTTCACTCCCTTCTAGATTATATAGATAAAGTTCAGTGCATAAATACTGCATTAAAAACTTTCTGTTCATACTTTTAAGCAAGTAGGTTCAAATACAGGCATGGACGCAAGGGCACATGCAAGGAGTTACCATTTTAAATTACTTTTAAGAATATTACAGAGTTTTCTTGTTTGGTGGAAAAGCAGACGAACAACTTATTTTTAATTGGTCCACACCACTTCAGCAGGTATTCCTTATTAGCTGTTTAAACTGCTTGTTTTAACTTTGGCAACTTAAGCTCAAAACTAAACTTCGAAAAGATTTGAAAGGTTTTGGCTAACAATTTCGTTCTCATCAAGGAGAAAAGTTTCTCTTTTAACCTTTAATTTCAAGGCGAATAAAATTCTGTAGAACTTTATTAGAAAATAAGTTTAAATACTAAAATATACCATTGTACTTCTGGGCAGAAATGTTTAAAACTGGTTTCTTTTAGCACTATGCAGCATCACCATGGGGTGTCACATCTACTTAAGTACTATAACTGAACATGTTTAATATTATACTACATACAAGCATTATAAAGAGTTGCGAAATGGATCAGTTAGGTGTGGATCAGTTATTTGGCGGAGTGAAGAAGGGTGGTGCTTGGTTGATATATAAAACTTTTGCAAACGGATATTTGGTTTATCTAAAGCATCGCTGAATAAAGGTCAATGCTGGAAGCGAGAAAAGTGGGCTGCAAAGTCGTGATAGTAGGAAGTTTACTGAAAGATTGGTGTAGAATAAGGCCATTGACTGACCAGAATATTCTGAGACAATGTTTAACACTGCAAGAGAGGTTTTTGAGGAGAAGTAAGGAATAAGGTGGTGTATATTGAGAAATAAGTCATAGACATAAGAAACGTTTAACGTTTATACGACAACTGGAAGTGGATTGGAGCAAGGATAAACATGTACTAGCTTAGAAAAGGAAGGCTGAGCATGTATAGGTTAATATGAGACAGGAAGAGAATGAACATACATAGTTGTCCTTATGCAGTAAGGAAGACTACGACTTATAGTATGTGTTAGAATGTGAAGAAACGAGGTTATAGAGAGAACAGTTTATACAAAGGAATGGGAGAAAATCTGTACATAATTTTTAAAAATTAACCTGATGAAGCTGAAAAAGAAGATAATATAAAACTGTTAGATAATCTATGGGAAGAGCAAAATAAAAGTGGTACAAAAATAACTAGAAAAGAACACTAGCTAAGCTAGGGTCCACCATACAATAATGTCCACTGTGCTTGAAATGTATGGTGGACTGAGGTATAGATTAGCAACCACCAGTAATGTATAAGAAAATAATTCTAAATTATTGAGTGTGGTAGGTTTGCAAGCAAACTAAATATTCATACTGAATATTACTGATTGTGTTACTCAATTGGAGGCCTGCGGTATGCACGGGAGGCTTTCGCACCCAATTTATGGATCTGGAGGCGTGCCAAACTCTTGCGTAAGGTGATTTTCCCTCACGTCAGCCATTATATTGCGTAATTAACGTTACATCTTCACTGTGAATGGGGACTTATACTGGAGTGCATTCATTAAACCTTCAATTGCTAGTTAAAATGTTCACAATCTTTGATTAATAAATTCTAACTTGGTAAAACCCCTCATCAAAAAATATAATAACACAACACAACACAGCAAAGTCGAAAATATTTACAGAAAAATATCACATGCACACTTATTCATTTGGAGATCACAATAATTCCAATGGAGCAGTAATACGGGTTCTTGCTAGGGAGGGATTAGTCTGGAAAAAACCTATAATAACCAGTACTTGTTGGGTAGATATTACTGATATTGTTGAATGTTGCAAGCGTGATGAACGGATACTCCCCACATTTCATCCTCACGCCCAAGCTGTTTGGACATCGTTCTTTGGTTTGCGGAAAGTATAATTCCAGCCATGTGCCTTTATACTACCTAGACAGCTTGTAATGCACGCTTAATGACTTTTATATTTTTATTAATGAAGTTGTTTTAATGTTTCAAGGTTTGGAGAACATCTTGCAGAGGATATAATTTGAATAAATGTGCTCCATGTAGAGGAAAGACTATTAAGAGCGGCGTGATAATTAGCCGAGCTGTAATCACTGCGTTCCCTTGCTCAGTTTTTCCACCTCGTTGCACTTGAAAGGAGATTCTTTGGGTGGAGCTTTCGGCTCCTACATCCTGTTGAAATTCATGTTCTTGCTCGAGTGCTGTTCTCACAATAATACTCTGCAGCTTATTTCAGTGGCGACGAGGTAGTGCATGAAGAGCCAAACAAATATGCGAATACATGATCAAATTACAAGGATAAATAATCATCTAAAAATAATTAAACAATTTCACTGTAAATGGACAACAGCAGAAAGTAATGAAATTAGGACATCTTTCGCCAAATTTTCTTCATTGCTTTGGACGAGATATCTTGTCTAATTTTGGAACATCCGTGGCACATATTGTATAATGTAGGATTTCAAAGAATTGTTTGATGATCAATATTACTTTCTCTACTACGTATAGGAAAGTAGAGGAAGTAATTGTATTCGACCCAAAACTTCGATGTCGAGGTTTTACCGGAAATATAGGTTTTGAAACCCCCTGAATCGATAAAAAGCATTTTTAGATTAAGGTTCCTGAGTGTGTTTTTGTCAGTGGGCAGCATAATGTATATATTGAATTTTCTGGCTGTAGCCCACGAAGTCCTATTTACTCTGGATGACTTTTACATAACTGGTAAGCCGTAAGAGATAATCAAATCTAACTATAAAAAACTGTATACCTTGCAAAAACACACAATTTATGTCCAAATAGTGTAGAGTGAACCATTTCGGAGATATTCCTTATTATTTGTGCGAGTTTTGGAAAATCTATACTTCTGTCAAATGAAACATGGTTATTCATTTTTATATGTTAACCGTGCAAAGAGAACGGAATTTGAAAGCTTCAAAAGATCTGACTATTTCTCAAAGCCTACTGTATTCCCTTTGCACCTACAAGGAAATAAGCAATAAGATAATTTCTGTAAAAGTATATCTCAACCAACATGTAGAAGATAGAGGAATAAGTGGTTGTAAAAGTGCTTAGTACAAGAGTAGAGAAAGCCATGTCAGTGCAACACATCAGATTTTTCTTATTACATTCATCTACTTTTATGAAGTATGTAATCAGCTAGACGAGAGGTGTTCTGAAACTTTGTTGCCCGAATTAGACATGTTTAAAAAATGGTAAAAGTATCATTGTATTTAAAATTTAATCCTTTAGATAACGCTGTGTAAGTTTTTAGATTATCAAAGAGGCTTCCATAAACTTGAATTGCTAGCTCCAAACCATTTCGTTTCGAAGGTTTCCACCACCACAGAAATAAAACCTGATTTGTTGTACTCCATGACTTTCTCTGTTCTTGCACTATTTTTACAGGCTCTTATTCCTCTACTTTTGTCATCTTACTCGAGATAAACATATGTAGAAATTATCTTACTGGTAATTTTCTTGTAGGTGCAAGGGAAATATGGCAATACAGTAACTTTGAGCGATAGTCCAACCATTTAAAACTGGTAGCTGTATGACGGATTGGAAATTCCGTTGCATAGCCGACGGACAAAAAGTTAACAATCTCCCATTTGAGAAAATTATAATTATTGCAAAATTTACACAAATAAGAAATATCTCCGAAATGATGCACTCCAAAAATGCACTTGGACATAACTTGTGTAATTTAACGCTATCTACATTTTTTGTACAGTAAGATTTGATCTATCTTTCACGGCTTACCAGTTATGCAACATTCATCAAGAGTGACTAGGACGGCATGGGATATAGCCAGAAAATTCAAAATATACATTTCTTTGCCCAAACATTTGTAAATAGCATTTTAATAAAAATCGTCACAGCCATTCTCGAGAAAATCAAAATCCCGGAAACACATTTCACATAAAGGGTAGTTCATGGTGGATAAATTTTCTTCAAAATCTTAGTATCGCATCCTTGAAATATATTAAACTTAAATACCAACTTTGGTTTGTAATTAAATTTTCACTTTTGAGTTATGCTGTTCACTGACACGCGCGCGTGCACACACACACACACACACACACACACACACACACACACACACACACACACACACACACACACACACACACACAGAGTCACAGATCTTTTTCTAAAAAATGCTTTTTTGTTTTTATTCAGGGGCTTCAAAACATATTTCTGGTGAAATCTCGACATCAAATTTCTGGGTCGAATACAGTACTTCCACTACTTACTCTACATAGTACAGAAAGTAAAAACAAATGGAGTGCGATTCGACATTAGCATACGAGTATGTAATGTATTTTATCCTTCACTTCCTTGGATAAAGAAGTAAGCTGCTGAATTTAAGCGTCACTGAACATCAATTCGGGATGATGAGCGTTCAGTGTGTCCCAAAACCACTACAACTGACTGGATTGTTACAAATAATTGAATATTATACTCACCGATCGCGGACTGAATGTGGCGAATTTGTTACTTTGTACGTAAAGACTTCGACAGGTCGAGTCAGTTACATTTTAAACACAGTTTTGGGTATCAGGAAGATTTCCGTTTGATACGTGCTGCATTTGTTAATGACGGTTGACAATGCATTTAAGTGATCAGTTCTCAATAGCGTTTACACCTTTTAAAAGACATTCGAGTACTTTTCTCCAATGTTTCATAGCACTACCTGAAACATGAATTCATCACTACATGCCATAGACAAAAAGCCGTCCAAACACTAGGTGACAACAGTTGAAAGTACATCAGATTAACTAAAATTCCATTGCATAAAATCTAATGGTTTCGCTTTACTGGGTTTCTCATGTTATGGTGCTCGCGCTCATAGACTACCTCCAGAAAGGCAGAAGCATCGCCGAGGAGTATTGCGCTTCTTTGTTGTATGAATTGTTACATGTTATTCTGGCTAAACATACACACATTGCGAGGGGAAAAAAAAAAAACTAAAAACAAAAAAACAAAAAACCGTTCTTTTAGCACAATAATGATCCTTCACACATGACTAGGATTGCTACTGCGCAAATTTAACACCTCCTCATCTGCCATATTCGCTGCGTTTGGCTCCCAGCCATTCACTATTTTACTTTTTCTTGTTTACAGACCAGAGGAATGAATGGATGGAAGAAGATCCCTACGCGATCAAGAGGTCCAACTGAGATAACCATTTATTTTGTAAAAGTGCACAAATAATACTTTACTGAAGGCATTAAAGCGTTGGAAATTTGATGAACTAGGTAGGTACATTGATTTACAAGGTGACATAAGCGAAAAAATAACTTTTTTCTCAAATCTTATATATGTTTGTTTTTTTCAGCTCAGTACATGTGTGATATTTGACCACGTTTGATTTCAAAGTTACCTAAGGAAGTCATGAATGAAACTACGCACTCGTCAAAGAAATTAGTGCTAGAAAAATCACTTTTTAAGCATTCTTAAAAGGTACTGTATTATTATTATTATTATTATTATTATTATTATTATTATTATTATTATTATTATTATTATTATTATTATTATTATTATTATTATTATTATTATTATTATTATTATTATTATTATTATTATTATTATTATTATTATTATTATTATTATTATTATTATTATTATTATTATTATTATTATTATTATTATTATTATTATTATTATTATTATTATTATTATTATTATTATTATTATTATTATTATTATTATTATTATTATTATTATTATTATTATTATTATTATTATTATTATTATTATTATTATTATTATTATTATTATTATTATTATTATTGTTATTATTATTATTATTATTATTATTATTATTATTATTATTATTGTTGTTGTTGTTATTGTTGTTATTGTTGTTATTGTTGTTATTATTATTGTTATTATTATTATTGTTATTATTATTATTATTATTATTATTATTATTATTATTATTATTATTATTATTATTATTATTATTATTATTATTATTATTATTATTATTATTATTATTATTATTATTATTATTATTATTATTATTATTATTATTATTATTATTATTATTATTATTATTATTATTATTATTATTTTTAATAGTAATAATCATCACTGAAATTATTATTCCAAGAATACAATTTGTTCAAGCTAAGCGTATTAGGTATACATCAGGTAGACATTGGTTTTGCTGCTGTACATTAATATGGACTTTTTTCTTAAAACATATTTGCTTAGGAAATTTTCTTGGGAAAATAAGTAAGCACCTTAAGGATTGCATTCGTTGTTTAACTCTAAAATCTAGATGTTCATATTTCATATGTTATTATACACAATTAGCAGTGAACAAGTTTACTATAACTTAATTGAAAATAGAACAGGAGCATAAGAGCTTCCTGATAATTATAAGCTCTTGAGCTGTGAAGAGAAAGTAAATGTTGGGATGTCAAGCACTTTCTCCAGGTTTTTGACTGATTCCTCAATAAAATGGCCAACAAATCTGACGGTAAGAATGTCATGACTGCGCTAGCTGCTGTTTACCCAACCTCCCTGCAAATATTTTATTGAATATTGATTTAACAGGCCAAACGGATACATATATATCAATGGTGTGATGCTGCCAGACATGACTTCCTCCTTTGGTATTGAGGATTTCGCTATTGCTTCCACAACTAGTTACTGAAACATCAGAAGAAAACCAGGAGGGTCATAAGTCTATTATACCATTTCCCACTCAGCCCATGGAACTCCAAATTTAATAATAAATGACTTCAAACTCCAATTACGGGATTGGAAATAAATATGGCAATTATGATGACGAAGTAGTTGCTGCCAGAAGTTTGAAACATATATCTCCGGTTCATGCTGTGACGAGGAAAAAGCACAGGCACTAGAAAAATACTCAAAGCCCATTGTGCCATTTTAACTAATTCGCCTATGAGGAAACTTTACCAAGAGAAAAAAAAAATGAAGTTCAGGAGAGCAAAATATCCCCCTATACATAGAAACCTACAAAGAAATCGAGTTAAACGTACGGATAGGCTTAAACGAAAACAAGAAAGTGGAAGTAACACTATTGTGAAGGCTGGGTCAGTTAAGATAGCAAATAGAAGAAAAATTAAAGAAGATTCTTCAACTGAGGCTACAGATGCGGATGAAACCAAAATGTGTGATCACAATGAAGATAATGGCATGGTTGATACAAACTGGAAAAATGTATAATTTGTGGAGAATTTGGTGAAAATGGAATTTTGTTTAAATGTGTGAGTTGGGCTAAGTGGGCTATGACATTCCATAAGGATATGTTTGCGATTTTTGTGACATGACAGAATTTAGTACATGTTTCATGTAATTGCTTATAGGATCAGAAAGAAAATTAAAACATTTTAATATACCTTAAATACACTCACTCTGTATCGATAGACTCATCGTTCATCACATTTTCTTGACACTGCAGGCTGTTATTCATCTGCAATTGTGTCTTAACACCCTACGTAAAGTAATAGACAAAGTTATCCACAGAAGGCTAAATAAATTCCTTGGTAAGCACAATCTGCTTATCCCGGGACAATTTGGCTTGAGAGTAAAGCCTCTTCAATACATCAACTGCTTAGAGTAACAGAAAGCATAATATATGGATTCAACATTCGAGCGCTATTACTTGATATCGAACGGGCGTTTGACCAGGTATTGCACGCGATTCTACTCAAGAAACTGCAAACATACAACGTACCAGACACTAAGAAAACTGATCGCGAATTACTTGAGAGATCGACAGTTTAAAACGCTAGTGAATGCAGAACTCTCAACCCGTCGCCAAATCAAAGCAGAAAGTATACTAGGGCCGACTCTGCTCTACATTTATATAAATGACATGCCAACAGCGGAAAATGATACTCGCTACATATATTCCGACGACACCACAAATAATGGCACAATCACACAAAACCGAATTAATACACAGAAGACTCCACAACGCCCTTAATGCATTGGAGAACTGGCTGACCAGCTGAAGAATAAAAGTAAACCCTCCTAAAAGCCAGGCAATAATCTTTTCAAAGAGAACAAATCATAGCCCCGACACAAGCTTCGACTTTTACCACTGTTTAGGCAGGAAATTAACTAGACGTCGCATTAACATGGCTGGGAGTAGAAATAGACCAAGGTCTAATTGGAAGAACCATATTTTCCACGTAAGGAACAAGGCCAATGCCCAATTGGGTAAGGTATACTCCCTAATAAACCTTAATAACGCACTCAGCATGAACAAGGGGCCAAAACTGTGTAAAACCTTGATCAGACCCAGGGTAAGGATATGCCACTGCGACGCACATTAAACGATTACAAACATTCCAAAACAGAGTTTCACGCATAATTTCACCTGCTGCATGATGAAATGAAAACACATACCGTCGAACAATTCCTGAAGGAATTAGCTAGCGACATCTACGCGAAAGTCCCGAAACATTACAACCACCTCATTCAGGCATTAGGGGATTACCAGACAGAAACTAACACACGGATCACTTTCCATTTTTGACTGAGATTTTACTAACGGAACAATTAACGACGAGGTGCTAGGATTTCTGGACAACCTCTTACAAGACTAAAACGACAAAGACAGTAGGACACACATGACGTTCACCTACTTACTGACCTCTCACTGCTTACTGTTACAGGCAATCCACTCCCTACAGAGTCTCCGAAGACTTTGCCCTACTCAGCTAAGGCAGACCAGCGGTGATGGTGGCCTGCCCATGTGCTACACTGTGCAACTGGCTCCCTATGTTTGGGTATGGGCACGAACGGCACAGACCTGGACCCACATCTGACAATTCTTGCAACAACTAGGATAAAGCTGACGGCCAGGGAACCTCCACCTGGTGAATTAAATTCCACCATGACGTCACTGTCATCTAGGAATAAACGGTAAAAGTGCATGCTTGTACTCATAGGTTAAGTAAAGACCCAAAGTAACTACTGAAGTAAACGCATGAAATAGTACAATTTACATCTACTCAATTGCTCAGAGTGTCTATGTGCAATACAGAGTAACATTTGACGCGCTTGCACGTATTGCATGTCAGTTTAGGGTATTTTGTAGACTAACCGGGTTCCTAAAAACAAAAAGCTATAAAACATTAACATAACACACTGACGAGTGGAAGAGTTTTTATTTACTGGGTATGGTCTACAGACTAGCCTCACATGCCTAGCTGGGCTGGGATTATGCGTAGGAAGCATTTTTTCCCTCCACACCAAAAAAAGAGAAGAAAAGAAAAAAGAAAAAAATCCTTTACCTTTCATCATCTTCGAACGCTCTAGTGCTGTAATCAGCGCATTTTGTCATGGTTACAGTCAAGGACTTTACCTTTCGCTCGCGCAGCAAACCAACAACACATGGACTAACACGGGAGCTATGCGAGACTGTAGAAACTTTATCCTAAAATATCATTTCTAAAATTCCACGACATTCCTATTCGGTCGAGTAGTGCCATAGTGGTGAAGCCAATACTCCCCACTGTGCCCTCCAACACAGTGAAGTCCATAAGTGGATCTCCCTCCACTCGAAAACATATATGACGCCGTTGCCTATCAGTTTGGTAACATTTCCCCGGGTACTGGGATAATCCCGCCACTTAACAGGTCATTTTGTATTTGGTTATAGCCATTTACAATGTTTAAATATTATTGTATTCAAGCGAATAACTGAAGTTAAATATGCAAAGTAAACTTCTCATTTTGTATATTGTCATATTCTGGAAAAGTAAAAATTTTTAAGGTGACGCCACTACCCGTTCTCCCCTACTTAACATTCTACTCTGGAAATGATGCTACCTATCGTTAGTGTTGCCAAGCACTGGCGTTATTTCCTAGCCGTTTATATCAGTACAACTATACGATACCAATTAGTGCTACAAATTAACAAGAAAAAACAAAACGATGTTTGTGCTCTTTTAAAGCTATGTTGGAATTACCTTTTATTCTATTAGGGAACCATTCGAAATAAACATAGGGATGTACTTTGGGGATGCATTGCTGTAGGCGCTTTTCATTACACTGGTCTACAAAAATTAACTTTTTCTCTTTCACAAGAATCAAAATAACAGATTCTAAAAGTATTTTTCGTGCTGAATTCAAATATAATTACAGTTTGTCCGCATCGGGCAGGAGATTTGTGTGATATTCATTTGAATTTTTATAATATTCTAAAAAATCCGTAACTAGCTATCTAACTCAAAATGATAACTACTGATTCTGACTTACCTAGAAAGTGGTAGATAGTGATTTTCGGGTATATTTTGCATCTGGAACGTCTCTCATTTTAGTCCAACAGTAGTCAGCCAGCATATTGGAACTCCACTTGCCTTGGTACCTCTTCTCTATCGTAGAAATTTGCTGATGAAAACGCTCACCGTGTTCATCGCTGACAGCTCCAAGGTTTTCGGGGAAGAAGTCCAAGTGAGAGTCCAAAAAGTGAATTTTTAAAGACATATTGCATCCCATAGCTTTATAAGAATGCAGAAGATCAGCCACTATGTCACGATAGTTTTCTGCTTTATGGTTTCCAAGAAAATTGCAACATAAACTTTTGAAAGACTGCCAGGCTGCTCTCTCCAGTGGATTTAACAGTCCCTCGAAATGTTCATCAGCCATTAATGATCGGATTTGTGGTCCTATAAAAGCTCCTTCTTTCAATTTAGCATCACTGACTTTGGGGAATTTCGATTTCAAGTACAAGAATCCATCAGAAAGTTTATCCATAGCTTTGACGAAATTTTTCATAACTCCTAACTTAATATGCAATGGAGGTAAAAATATTTTTTCAGGAATCACTAAAGGGACACATGCCACATTTTTCTGGCCAGGGAGAAGAGATTCACGTTTTGGCCATGACTTTCTAACGTAGTGAGACTTCTTATCTCTGCTGTCCCACTCGCACAAAGAACAGCAAAATTTGGTGAACCCAAGTTGCAAACCAAGCAATAAAGCAATGACCTTTAAATCACCACGGATATTCCATTCATATTTTCCATATTGTATTTTCTCTAAAATTAGTTTCATATTTTGATATGTCTCTTTCATAGCGGCATGCGCTACTGGTATTGATGGAAGTTCATTGCCAATATGTAGCAGCACAGCCTTCAAACTTACTTTAGAGGAGTCTATGAACAATCGCCACTCATCTGGTCGGTGTTGATGCCCAAGAGTTTCCATAAGTGAACAAATATTATTACAAAACACAACACCATATTCTTCAGAGAAGTATTCTTTGAAAACACTATGGCGGCTACGATAACTACTTATTCTTACATCTTTTTGAAGTAAATTCCACCCTTTGAGTCTGGAAGTTAAAACTTCAGCTTGCAGTTTAGACAGATTTAAATCCCGAATCAGGTCATTAAGGTCTTCTGATTGGGAAAGTATGGTTCTGATGAACAGCTACTGGCTTCATATGTAAGATCATTTTTATTTTCATCTGAATCATTTTGAGTTTCAGTTAGGTCAGAATCAGAGTTATCACTTAAGGTTGTATCTACATATACTGGTACAGGGAACTCTTCACTGTGTAAGACAGGTCTCAATGCAGATTGCAAATTCGGATACTTAACTGTATATTTTGTTTTAGATGTGATTCCTTTAATATTTGTCAAACAAAAATAACAGTCAGTTGAATGATCCTTCGGTTCCCTCGAAATCATGGGAATTGCAAATGGCATATGATGTGTACCATTTTTCCACCCAGTCAGCAGTCTAACACACAAAACACAGCATGTATTTGGGGCCCAGCTCTTATCAAAATCACCAACTTGACAGCCAAAGTAAAGATGATAACACTTCTTTACAAGTGGGGTCATATTTCGCCTCTGAGACTTGGTCAGCTCACCACAAATATAGCAGAAATTATCTGCATGATTTACATACTTCCTTGGCATGATGAAAACATTAAGCACTGAAATACAACATGCACAACATACACAATACACTTCTAAACAGAAAGGAAGGAAATATTTCACTAGTGAACAATGTCACAGTCAGCTCAATACTGACACATCACAATGCCAGACAGGTCTGAGAATGTCTAAACATGAATGAACCTGCACAGTCTTGTTTTGTGGTGCTTCAGCGTGACATTACAAATAATTTCAATAAATACAGCTTGAGTAAAATAGCTACATATGAGGTAAAGGTTCCTATGACAGGTCAAAGAAAACGCTAAAATCATATTTTGAAAAGTAGCTTTCACAGAAAAACTATGCCTGATGGGAAAATTCTGACTACATATCTGAATTCAGGATGAAAAAATGCACTAGATTCACTATTCAGATTTCTTGTGAAAAAAATCTTATCGACCAGTGATCAGCATGAAAGTGATATAGCATTTGTACTGATATTCAAACAGAAACGTCACTTATTCTTTCTTTTACACTTTCTAGATTTTCTGGTTCCATTTCCTAAACCCTGACTTTTTTAATATATCCCCATAAGACAAAATACAGGCCATCGAATGCAACCACCACTATCCAGGTAGATGTTGAGATTTTCTTGAATTCCTCTAGAATGGTGGGGTGGTGTACCATTGTTCTGAAACCATTAATTTAGAGCTAACTGAAGTGATACGTCTTCTAGGAGGTCCTCAATATTCAGGCCATTCTGGCGTTAATGCAAATAAACCTGCCAATATGCCTTCAAGCGAAATAAACTACCCCAATGACATCTCCCAAATGGCATACCACACACCACTAAAACCTGTGGCCTGCTCATGACGGCTGTAGTGGGCAGAGCTGGGGAACGCAGCGGCCGGGGGGTAAGCTGTTGCGCTATGTTTTTTCCTAAGTATAGGAAGTATTATATTCCACTCAAGAACTCACGTTTAGGCACTTCATTTAGTTTTAACTCTCAAATGTTTCGGTAATCTCTAATTATGAAATAGACTGCCTTTTGAAAGAGCGCGCGCGCGAGCGTGTGTGTGTGTGTGTGTGTGTGTGTGTGTAAGTGTAACATTACACAGAAGCAACAACATTAATAAATACTAAGCTTCATGATTAAATTCATAATACTTTAAGCATACAAAATGATGTTTTCCTCGACTTTTCATCGGCCAAAACACCTTATTCTAACGCGGAAAATGTTTATCGTCTCCTCAAAAGCTGCTCTATTTGGATCAAAACGTCATATACTACAGATGTTCAAGTGAGAAACATAAGTGACAGGTTACCTGAACAGTGTTTCATATTGTGTATATCAGTGGAAATAGTATTGAGTTTGAAATATATAAAAATTAATAATGCAATTACAGCGCGTTTTTTTTTTTATTTTATTTTTAACTTTCTCTACTATTAGTAAGTAGGGAAGTATTTTATTAAAAAAATCCGATATGTTGTACTCATATGACTTTCTCTACTCTTGTACTAACCATTCTTACAAACTCTTATTCCTCTATCTTGGTCCTGTTATTTGAGATATAGGTACATTTGCAGAAATTATCTTATTGCTTGTTTTTTACACGTATAACGGGAATATGGGAATAAAGTAGGCCTTGAGCGATAGTAAAATATTTTAAGGTTTTCAAATTCCCTTCACGGTTAACACATAAAAAATGAATAGCGATGTTCCATTTGACAGAAGAATAAGTTATCCAAAACTTATGGAAATAACGAGGAGTGACATTTTTTCTAGCTCTGCGGTTTACCATCTAAGCAAATGTTATCCAGAGTAATTAGGACTTCATGGGAAATAGGCAGAAAATTCAAGATATACCTTTTATTTGTCATAAAAATATCTCAAACATATGGCATTTTAATCAAAATGGTTAGAGTGAAAATCCAAATTTTCCATGTAAAGGGTAGTTTAGGGTGGAGCAACTTTATACTAAATCTGCGTGTCGCATCCTTGAAAGACCTTTTTCTAACAATGCTTTTCTTTTATTCCGGAGGACTCAAAACATATATTTCCGGTGAAATCTTGACATCGAATTTTTGGGAGGAATAAAATACTTCCTCTCCTTGAAAGTTAAAATATGACTTTCGCTTTAACCTACATTATCCTTGTTGTATATACCAACACCGAAACGTGTAAACATGTAACGAGTGGAAGGTGCTGCTTTGGCCATATGTTTACCAGGGATACTACATGATGAAAGCAACAAATATATTCAATACAATTATTGTCAATGAAGAACCATTTAGCCGAAAAAAATCTGATGTGTTACACTCACATAACTTTCTCTACTCTTGTACTAACTATTCTCACAAACTCTTATTCCTCTATCTACTTCATGTTAGCCGAAATAAATATTTGCAGAAATTATCTTATTGCATATTTGCTTGTAGGTGTAAGAGGAATATGGGAAGCGGTAGTCAAATCATTTAAAGCTGGTCGCTATATGAAGGCTTTGTAATAGCGTTCTCTTTGCATGGCCGAAACATAAAATAGTGAATAACGACCTTCCATTTGAAAAAAGTATAAGTACAGGAAAACTTACATAAATAATAACTTGTGTCAAGTATTTAAAGCTTGACGAACAGATGTTAACTGTCACGCAAACATTGTGTGAACAACGCTATAATGTGTTTATTTCAATTCAAATGAATTTAGTTACAATTTAATGTCAACGTAGTGTTACCAATTTTTTTAGAAATTAAACTTTGCGTGACATTTTAACGAGTCATTGTGACTAAATTAATTCGAATTGAAGTAAAAAGATAATACAGCATTGTTCACACAATTTTTGCGCGACAGGCATTACATTAATAAACTATTTTTATCCGTTTGTGAAGAAGCTAGATGGTTCCAAATATTTTACACAAATTACTTTTTTAACGTATGCCTGAAGCAGTACCTTCCACCCGGTACAATCGAAAGAAGTAACGAAAGGAATACGTTTTGGAAGCATAGTAAGCGAACAGAAACCTCTGAATGCAACGCATCAGATGTTTGGGATGTAGAATGTCGTTTTAAGGTAATGTATCTCGTATATTTGAAAAAGTCATAGTATGTAACATACAATGTTGAAATCATATCAGTTATTACACACAATAGCTTACGTTTTGAAACGTTTAAAAGTGCTAGCTTTCAATGTTATTTCAATATTCATATTTTAAAATCTATTATGTATTATTGTGATAGTATACGTTCTCAACATGGTTAATTTTTAGAACATTGGCATCCAGCATTTAAGTTTTAGAATAAATGGATTTACAAAATTAGCTATCACAAAACTGTATATATTAACTTCTAGAGAACTACTGCAGAATAAGTAATACTGTTAATGCAGTACGCTCCAAAATCCTTGATTTTTAAATATTTCTAAAAATTATATTACTGTTTTTCGAGTAAATTGCCGCTTTCTTTAATGAGTTTTCAGAGAAACACAAATTCTTTCAAACAATTGGTAAAAATTGCTTCGCATGAAACGTCTTGAATATAGAAGAACGCTGAAAAACTTTTTTACAGGAAAACGTTCTAAGTTGGACAGCCCTATTAATAACCATATGTATATTCATTTATAGCTTTAGGTATTAGACGTTTAAATGCACCAAGCACAAAAGCAATATATTTTCTCAAAGTTTAAAAATCACATTAATTTATAATGAAATAATTGAGATATTAATTTTAACAACTTTTGGTAAAATTTCAAACATGTGTTAACTTTAAAAACCCTTATGATCGAGCTGACTTAATTAACCTAACTGAAAGCATGCGTAAGTTCTATATATTTTTGCAGTGACAAGACGTTATTTCCTGGGCAGATAAAAGCCATGGTTTCAGTTTAAAGCTTGCAATAGCAGCATATGAGAGCTTAAATAATTTGTTTCCCTTTTTTAACTTCCACCTAAGTACCCAACTAAGAATTAATATGTGTATGAGCAAGCCAGGATGTGGTTATAATTTGGACCCAATTCTAAGTTTTATGTGAGAACAAAGCGTATGGTTTATGTGTGCGCCGTTTGGTGCTACATGGCGGTAACAAAGTTATGAGTTTGTGTTTGCACTTTCGCTCCGCGAGTCGTAATTTGTGATCAAAGAATAAGAGCTACTAGGGGCATAAATTTATTTGCGAGCGTTTGGGTATTTAGCAGCGGTAGCTCTAATGCGGGCTGTATATCAAGTGGATTGTGAGCAGCATTGTGGCCATGAATTCTACATGATGGGGGTGGTGGGGCGTGTGGTATGCGAAAAGTGCGTGGATGCACGTCATAATGCGAATGGGGAAACCTAAAGTTTTGTATCATGTGTGTAATTTCACAGAACGTTAATCTTTTTAGTATACGCTAATGTGGTAGACATTTTAGAAGTTGAAAAGAGTCCACTTTGGAAGTATACTTCTTCTATATTCAGAAATAATAATTAGCGATAACAATGTATAATTTGCCTTGAAAGTGTAATATTACTACTTTCAGTACAAGAAAAAAAAACGCGGAATACGTTCTAAAACGAAGAAATATCGAATGATCGAGTAATTCGTAATATAATTCGACTAATTTTATGTGTAGCAATAGCCCGAGAGGGTTTCATATGACGATAACTTTGCTAGAGCGAGGTGTCTAGAAAAGTTATTCCGGATATGAACAACTCGAGTGATATTTGATTAGAGTACTCCGCGAAATAGCTATTAATTCATTTGGTTAATACTTTTTAATATTAATAGTTATTCAAAAGTAAACAACTTAAACTAATAATACCATTCATACATTTAAATTAAGATTTATTTTCACTGTTCGCACTAAAGCTAATCCAATAGGCTGTGAGAACCACATCAACAACAATAATTCTAGGTCTTGTCCAAGAAAATGAGAAATTAGACATATGATGAATATAAACGAACGAATTTGCATTATTTGGCTATTCATTAAGGTCGTCTCCTCAGCACGGTGGTAGCGCTGGTACTTACCAAGCCGAAGACCCGGGTTCAGTTCCTGGTACGGTGTGGGAGATCTGGTCCGGGTTGCACTCAGCCTCGTTATGTCCCTAAGAGGCCATTGAGGAGCTACTTGTTTAAAAAGTAGCGGTCCCTGGTCACGAAGACCACATAACCGGTCGGGAGGGGGCACTGACCACGTCCCAGGCTCCAGTACTGCACCCAGTCATGACGCCTCTAGTGGGCAGAAGGGGGGATGCAGTGCCTTGGGATAGGCCTTGGCTCGGTAGCGGCTGTTGCGCTGTTGTTATGAAAGCCTATTCCTGCGTCTACGTAATTTTAGTTGACAAAAATATTTGTAGAAATAACTACATTATACACTTTGCTACAGATGCAAAAGAAATAGTGATTGTCAAATGTTAAGAACTGGACGCTGTAAGCTGGCCTTAAAAGTACATACAGTTTCCATGTAATCGGGGAAAGCTGAAAATCAGCAGAACGTTAAAGCAGTATTCAGTCGCACGTTGGAAAGCCCATTTGAAGCAACATTCACCAGTCGCCGATGCAACAATTTTAAAACCTATTCTAGGTCACACATTGAAAACACAGTTTGAAGCAAGAATACCTCACGCCGGCTAATAATGTCTCAAAGTCCTCTGGTTAAATCCCTTGCAATCGATAGTGCACTAAGGTTGCTGTCCCTGGGTGTGCATGGGTTTTGTTTAGAAAAGATGAGGCTAATTATGGCGTTTTTGAATAAACGTTTTCAATACTTTCACTATTTTGCACTGAGACATTGCCGACACGTGCACGTAAATTACAAAACAATTCACCACAGAAAACTGTGCTCATATTCACGTATGCTTCAATAATATGTAAGTTTGTGTCCGCTGATTTCTGCATTCTACACCAAGGAATTAGAATGTATTCACTTCGACTGGCCGGGAAGTGTGGGCTTCTGAATAAAAGTGACGCCACAGAAACCGTTACACTCAGCTCTTTAAATTCACGAGACTCCCTCATTTTATATTCATTTTCTCTATTCACTTTTATTGAAAATTACTATTCTATTTTTTTTTTTTCGGAATACATAATTCCAGGATCAACTTAAAAGACAGCTATTCCATAAATCGAAGCCTTAGTAAACGATATCCTATAAATGGCTTGAACCGCAAATGTTATTTGAAATAAGTTGTGTGTTTTTAAAACATTTGCATTTGTTGTTACCGCAGCATTACTACTTCAGCCTTTATAACTTGAATGTTTGTACACACACGCAAACGCACACACACGCACACACATGCATACGCACACAAACACTTTTACAGTCTCATTCATGTCCTTCAGAGTCTGGAAGGCTTTCACTTCTTTGTGCAATACGGTTTTGCCTATTGCTAAAAGTTTGCCAATTATAAAGCTGTTTCCGAATGAAATACCTGACAGAAAATTCACAGAAAATTGAGGATATCATTTTTTTTTCATGTAAATATGTTAAACAAATACTACTTCAATCACAATTTCTATTCATTTTTACCAAATAAAAATGTTAAAAACTGTTCCGTGTAGAGGGTTGATTGACTAGGGAGGATTCTCTTAAAAATATTCTTGGAAGTTGGTGAACCTAAGTACCAAGTTTGCGACTTTTCATTTTGTTTGTTGTGCTGTTGTGTCACACAAACACACTAACACACACATACACACACACAAACACAAACACACACAACATGGATGGACCTTGTTCTTAAGATGCTTTTTCTATTAAGGGGCTCAAAGTACATTTCCGGTGAAATCTCGGTATCCAATATTTAGGTAGAACGCAGTTAACTTTCCTAGCTATTATGTAGATGGTAGAAAAAGTAATAATCCACAAAAAACATTCCCATTACTTTCGCTGTTCGTTCAACAAGCTGTTTTTAGATAAGCCTTATTCTTCCAACTAAATACTTCAAATCAATCGTGTTAGCCTTTATCGAAATGTTCTTATCATATATTATGTCCTTTAGGTACAACAGTAATAGGGGAATACAGTAGGCTTAAGCGATAGCCAAATTGTTTAACAGGTGCTCCCTATGCGAGGGCTTTGAAATTCTGTTATCTTTGCATAATCAGACAAAAGAAAAAAAAAGCCACTTTCTATTTGCAAAAATTGTGAAAAATATTGAAAAAGTTAAACCAACAAACAGGAATATCTCGGAAATTATTAACTCTACAAAAAATGCATTTTACATAAATGATACGCTTGGTCTGGGAAGTTCCTACTTTGACGTTACGGTTTGCGAACGAACACACTTACGTAATTGCCTGACTGGAATGTCAACCTTACTCAATTTTTTGCTTCAGCAACAGTCTCATCTGTTTATTTCTTTAGCTCCAAGAATGACTAATGGATAGTTATGTGTCGCACAATCAACTAGATTACGCGCGCCTACTCTCCTTACATGTTGCTGATATTTGTTTCTCCTCGTGCAATTGCTATTGCAAGTAATTTGTTACTACTTCTCACCAACAGGAGAGTGATGTGCAAAATCCCAAGGATTTGGAAGATGTGCATCATCTACCCATGATGAAGATGATGCCTTACCTATGGATGACAATTTATGAATCAAATGATTCCACTTCTGAAGATCAACTAAAAATCGAGATCTTCAGATTCAGATTCAACTTATTATCTTTCCATGTAGTGTAGTACAAATGATAATGTATACTATATTCATATTACTTTTCATCTATCTTTGATCTATATAGTAAGAATGCTAATAAAAACCCTGCATATTTAAGCTAAATGAGGCTAAACATTGGAATAAAGAAAAAGGAAGTTCTAAAAAAATAAGCATAAGCATATAAGCCCAAAAATATAAGGAGGGCCTCCTGGGTCCCTCCCAAACAACCAGGGCACACACCTAACGAGATCTAGGCTTTTGTGTACTAACACTCATGTTTGCATCCTTCATTAGCTGGAGTGGAGTTCGTTTCTACCCCACTTGCTTCCAGTGGAAATGGATTAATATCTAACCTTAGCCAATGAGACACATGTTCCCCACGAGACGAAAATCAAATGATAGGAGCTGGCTCCACTTTATTATTGTGCACACGTCAGTTACGATATGAGTCTCATTATAACAGTCCCCATTAAAACCAAGAATGCAGCTACATTTTTATATTTTCTATTTCTTTTCCATACATTTTTTCGATTCATGAACGTAGTTCAATAAATTGCCATCAAAAGTCATATGAATGAACGTAGGTCGTTTGTTCTTCAATGTTTTTATTATAACAAATGAAGGTTTGGAAAACTTTCAAAAAGTTTTAAAAGATTAGTCCTTTATTATTTAGATAAAATATATGCTAAAATAAAATAAATAAATGTAAAGAATTATAAATTGGATACTCAGACATTTGTAAAAGGTAAGAGAGTAAGCGATAGTAAGAAATTTGTGTTGCTAAGGGTACAAAAAACGATATCGAAGTTGGAAGAAGACAAGATGGCCAAAGTTGGTGTGTGATTCAAAATTACAGGATAGTAAATTGTTATACTGAGATTGTAAAGTATTGCATACATAGATGATGTAATTTGTATTACAGAAACGTTGAAGTGGATTCAATAGATTGCTACACATAGAGACGGAGAGATTTCATAGCCTCGACTGAAGCTACGGGCGTGGCAACGGCAGCAAAAAGGTAAAATAAAGGAAAATCATTCCACAACACTCAGAAATCAATGCAGCGTAATATACACCAACAGAGTATAACGTGATGAATTTATAATCTTCCTCCGATGTTCTAAGTCATTT